>CM077645.1:111690849-111693349 GCA_039707465.1 Rhabdophis nuchalis
TCCATCCATCCATCCATCCATCCATCCATCCATCCATCCATCCACTTATGTATCTGTCTGTCTATCTGTCTGTCTGTCTGTCTATCTATCTATCCATGCTATCCTTGCTATCCATGATCTATCTATCTATCTATCTATCTATCTATCTATCTATCTATCTATCTATCTATCTATCTATCTATCTATCTATCTATCTATCTATCTATCCATGCTATCCCTACTATCCATGATCGATCTATCTATCTATCTATCTATCTATCTATCTATCTATCTATCTATCTATCTATCTATCTATCTATCTATCTATCTATCTATCTATCTATCTATCTATCTATCTACCTACCTACCTACCTACCTACCTACCTACCTACCTACCTACCTACCTACCTACCTACCTATCTATCTATCTATCTATCTATCCACAGTATCCATCCATCCATCCATCCATCCATCCACTTATGTGTCTGTCTGTCTGTCTGTCTGTCTGTCTATCTATCGATCTATCTATCGATCTATCAATATATCGATATATCTATCCACAGTATCCATCTATCCATCCACTTCAATTCAATTTCAATTCAATTTATTCAATTTATATCCCGCCCTTCTCCGAGAGGACCCAGGGCGGCGCACAGGAATTTAAAACAATATACAAAATAGTACCAACTATAATTTAAAAAACTTATTAAATGACAAAACCTGCGCTAAAACCAGATTAAATCCCCCATTTAAATTGTAAACTATCCCTCCCCTCCTCCCTGGAACCCCCTAAAAACCAAATTAAGAATTTTGTTCAAACACCCCTAGAACTGCGTCCCGCCCACCTCTCTTGATACAAAATCCCTCATCAAGGTGGGCCCTCGTTGACGCGTAGGGCCATACCTGCGAGTAGGGGGACTCCTGCAGTAGAAAAGGTCTGCCTTAGAGTACTTCATGGTGAATGTCATAAATATGATATATATAAATATGTATATATATATATAAAATATAAGGTCAGAGGAGTTGTTAGACAGGGCATTAAAATTCTAGATGTTATTGAATATTAAAATAGATGTTAAAGTATGTATAGTACAAGTTAAACTCAGGAGACGTCTAGACCGGCTCTAAAAAGTTCATAAATAGTTCATAAATTCATGAAAATCATGCATGGTTCAAAGATAGTTAATCATGGTTCATAAATAGTTAGTTTGTCATCGAAGGTGGGAGAGTTAGTTCATATAGATATATCAGACTGGGGGTAGAGGGTGGCTTTGGCCTTCCAGTTGTAAATTAGTCCCGGCCTGTAGTCCTCAAGGACTCCTCCAGTCCCACAATACCAGGAGTCTTAAGGGCCTCAGCTGAAGAGTTCTAATAGCTGAGGCCAGTTTTTCTCGGCCTGGAGCCTCCACTGCCCACCTTTGTCCCCGGTGGCCCCAACGCCTCCAGCGCTCCTGGTATCTTTCGGCCTGCCAGGCCCAGATCTCCTTAGGCCCGGCCCGGCCCAGCCAGGCCTTGCGGCCTCGATGTTACCCTGCCGGCCCATGCCAGTCCAGTTGGTCCTCCGCTAGCCAGGTCCGGCTCTGTCTGGCCTCCCCAGGTCTTTACAGTCGCTGGCCTCTGATGTCCGCTCCAGCGCTGGTCACTTCTCCGCCCACTGGCCGTCCCGGCTCTGCTCGTCAGCTCATACTGACACCGCTCTTCTCCTCCTCTCCTCCACGCCGCGCGGCTCCACTCCGCTCTGTTCCTTCATTCCTCTCCTTCTCTCTTCCGCGCCACGCGCCGCTCCACTCAAGCCTCGGAGCAGCGCGGCGTTTTGGAGCCTCCCCGGCGTTTTGGAGCCTCCGGCCAGCTTCCCTCCGATGGCCAATGCAGAACCGCCGGATCACCCTGGAAGCTCGTCCTGGCCTCAAAAGGCAGCCAGGGTGAGCGTCTCGCTGGGCCTGGCCCTAAAAGTTGGGAAACAGGTCAGGCGACATGCCCTAGCCGCCCACAACTCCCGCGGCCCTCATAGCGCTCGGTGGCAGACCGCCATCTTCGCGCATGCGCAGTTGCTATCAAACCTATGTATCTGTCTGTCTGTCTCTCTGTCTCTCTGTCTCTCTGTCTCTCTGTCTGTCTGTCTATCTATCTATCTATCTATCTTCTATCTACTCTATCTGTCTGTCTGTCTGTCTGTCTGTCTGTCTGTCTGTCTGTCTGTCTGTCTGTCTGTCTATCTATCTATCTATCTATCTATCTATCTATCTATCTATCTATCTATCTATCTATCTATCTATCTATCTATCTATCCATGCTATCCATGCTATCCATGATCTATCTACCTATCCATCCATGCTATCCATGCTATCCATGATCTATCTATCTATCTATCTATCTATCTATCTATCTATCTATCTATCTATCTATCTATCTATCTATCTATCTATCTATCTATCTATCTATCTATCTATCTATCTATCTATCTATCTATCCATGCTATCCATGATCTATCTACCTATCCATCCATGCTATCCATGCTATC
>CM077645.1:111695849-111698349 GCA_039707465.1 Rhabdophis nuchalis
TATCTATCTATCTATCTATCTATCTATCTATCTATCTATCTATCTATCTATCTATCTATCTATCTATCTATCTATCTATCCACAGTATCCATCCATCCATCCATCCATCCACGTATGTATCCATCCGTCCATCCATCCATCCATCCATCCATCCATCCATCCATCCATCCATCCATCCATCCATCCATCTATCTATCTATCTATCTATCTATCTATCTATCTATCTATCGACCATGGTATCCTATTGCACCGACTGGGGGGGTTGGGGCTGGGAGGCACCGTTCTGCGGTGGTTCTCATCCTACCTCTCTGGTCGGTCGCAATATGTGTTGACGGGAGGGCAGAGGTCGACCTCGAGGCCTCTCCTATGTGGGGTTCCTCAGGGGTCGGTCCTCTCGCCCCTCCTTTTCAACACATATATGAAGCCGCTGGGTGAGATCATCCGTGGTTTTGGGGTGGAATACCATCTGTACGCTGATGACACTCAGTTGTACATATCCACCCCAAACCACCCCAACGATGCCGCCGAAGTGCTGTCCCGGTGTCTGGAAGCCGTACGGATCTGGATGGGTGGTAACAAACTCAAACTCAACCCTGCCAAGACTGAGTGGCTGTGGTTTCCGGCACCCCGGTTCAGCCAGATCACTCCAACTCTGGCCATTGGGGGCGAAACACTGGCCCCCGTGGAGAGGGCGCGCAATTTGGGTGTCCTCCTGGATTCCCGGCTGTCCATGGAGGACCATGTGGCAGCCGTGGCCAGGGGGGCGTTCCATCAGGTTCGCCTGATGCGTCAACTGCGCCCCTTACTGGACCGGGCTGCCCTACGCACAGTCACTCAAGCACTCGTGACGTCCCGACTCGACTACTGTAATACTCTCTACATGGGGCTTCCCTTGAGGTGCACTCGAAAGCTACAGCTAGTCCAAAACGCAGCCGCGCGGGTGATTATGGGAGCCACTAGATGCTCCCACATAACACCGATCCTGCGCGAGCTGCATTGGCTTCCTGTGGCTTTTCGAGTGCGCTTCAAGGTTTTGACTACCATCTTTAAAGCGCTCCATGGCTCGGGACCTAGTTATATGCGAGACCGCCTCCTGCCCCATACATCCCTCAGACCAATCCGCTCCCACAGAGAGGGCCTCCTCAGGGTACCGTCGGCCGGACAATGCCGACTGGCGACGCCCAGGGGAAGAGCCTTCTCTGTGGCGGGGCCAGCCCTTTGGAATGACCTACCCCCTGAATTACGTACCATCACCGACCTCCGCCTCTTCCGCCAATGTCTTAAGACATATCTGTTTCAACAAGCCGGCCTAGCCTAACCTCCCTTAGGGACTTAAGATAGTTTTAAATTGGGTTTTAAAATTTGGTTTTAGCGCAGGATGGGGTTATTTAATAGTTTTTAAAATTATATTTATTGTATTTTTGTATGTTTTTTAAATTTCCTGTGCGCCGCCCTGGGTCCTCTGTGGAGAAGAGCGGGGTATAAATTTAAATAAATAAATAAATAAAATAAATAAAAATATTGATCGATCTATTGATCGATCGATCGATCTATCAATATATCAATATATCTATCCACAGTATCCATCCATCCCCTTATGTATCTGTCTGTCTGTCTGTCTGTCTGTCTGTCTGTCTCTCTGTCTGTGTGTCTGTGTGTCTGTCTGTCTGTCTATCTATCTATCCATCCATCCATCCATCCATCCATCCATCCATCCATCTATCTATCTATCTATCGGAAGGATCCGTTAGGGGGGGGGGGAAATACGAGTCATCCCGGCTGAGGGCATTCCCATTCAAAGGGTCGTGGGGAGAGGCAGGTCCGAGGGGAGACAAGTTCTATCCTCCCGGTTGAGGACACAGAACCGTTGGCTACAAACGGTGAAGTGCCTCAACCCCCGCAGGCTAGGTGGTCAGGGTGTACAGAGCCAGGGCCTGCGGCTGATGTTTTGCAACGCCAGGTCCGTGGTCAACAAGGCCCCCCTCATTTACAACCTTGTGTCGGAGGGGGAGCCGGACCTGGCAGGAATTGCGGAGACCTGGTTGGGCCACGAGGGCGGACATCCCCTCGTTGAAATAAGCCCACCAGGCTACCGCGCTTTTCATCAGCCCCGGGCCCTAGGTAGGGGCAGTGGGGTAGCGGTCATTGTCAAGGAAGGTCTTGAGCCGAGAGAGACCATTGTGCCACAGACCACCGGTTGTGAGTCCCTCTGCGTGAAGTTGGGCCTAGGGAGGCAGTTGGGCTTGCTGATTGTATACCTGGCTCCCCGCTATGTAGCAGCAGCCCTGCCCGAGCTCCTGGAGGTGATCGCTACGGTGGCAGTTGAGACCCCCAGACTTTTAGTCATGGGGGACTTTAATCTGCCATCGTTGGGTGAATCATCCGAGGTAGCTCGGGAGTTCATGGCTTCCATGACGGCCATGGACCTGACCCAATTAATTCAAGGCTCCACTCACGAGGGTGGACATACACTGGACCTCATCTTTGTCTCAGGCCAATG
>CM077645.1:111703349-111858349 GCA_039707465.1 Rhabdophis nuchalis
AATTGTGTGCCCTCTCCATGGGGGCCAATATTTTGCCCCAATGGCCAGTGTTGGACTTATCTGGCTGAATTGGGCTGCCGGAAACCACAGCCACTCAGTCTTGGACGAGTTGAGCTTGAGTTTGTTACTACCGATCCAAACCCGTACGGCCTCCAAACACCGGGACAGCACCTCGGCGGCATCATTGGGGTGGTCTGGGGTGGATATGTACAACTGAGTATCAGATGGTATCCCACCCCAAAACCACGGATGATCTCGCCCAGCGGCTTCATATAGGTGTTGAACAGGAGAGGCGAGAGGACCGACTCCTGAGGAATCCCACATAAGAGGGGCCTCGAGGCCAACCTCTGCCCCCCTGCCAACACACATTGCGACTGACCAGAGAGGTAGGACGAGAACCACCGTAATACGATGCCTCTCACCCCCAACCCCCCCAGTCGGTGCAATAGGATACCATGGTCGATGATATCAAAAGCCGCTGAGAGGTCTAATAGGACTAGGATAGAGGAACATCCCCTATCCCATGCCCTCCAGAGATCATCCACCAACGCGACCAATGCCGTCTCGGTACTGTGACCGGGTTGGAAGCCGGACTGGCGCGGGTCTAGATAATCAATTTCCTCCAGGTGCCGAGGAAACTGTTGAGCTACCACACTCTCTACAACCTTCGCTAGAAAGTGAAGGTTGGAGACGGGACGGTAATTTTCCAACAATGCTGGGTCCAGGGAAGGCTTCTTGAGGAGGGGCCTCACCACCACCTCTTTCAAGGTGGTAGGCAAGTACCCCTCACTCAAGGAAGTATTCACGATATCCTGGAGCCAGCCTCGTGTAACCTCCCAGGATGCCAGTACAAGCCAGGAGGGACATGGGTCCAATAAACATGTGGTGGCCTTGAGTCTCCTCGACAACCTGTCCATATCCTCGGTAGTAACAAAGTCAAACTCCTCCCAAGATGGTGTCTCAAGAACAGCCTCGGACAATCTGACCGGACCACTTTCAATGGAGGGCAACTCATTCCGAATCCGAGTGATTTTATCCTGCAGATATTCACCAAATTCCTCTGCTCGACCCTGTAGAGGGGCTTCCTGCGGCCTCTGGTGAAGGAGAGAGCGGGTCACCCCAAACAGGGCGGCAGGGCGGTTATCTGCGGATGCAATAAGAGTGGCAAAATACTCACGTTTGGCCACTCTTATTGCCACTAAGTAAGTCCTAATATGGGCTCTTACTAGTGTTCGGTCGGATTCGGACCGAGAATATCTCCATCTGCTCTCTAGGCGTCTCTTGAGGCGTTTCATCTCCCGAAGCTCCTCGGTAAACCACGGAGCCTGGGTGATTTGGCGCCGCATGAGAGGCCGCAAGGGCACGACTCGGTCCAAGGCCCCCGTGGCCGCACTAAACCATGCGGCCACTAGGTCCTCAGTCGAGTCGTGGGGCAAGGCCACAGGTATTGGCCCAAGCTCCCTCTGGAACCTTCTGGGTCCATCAGGCGCCTGGGGTGGAACCATCTAGGAATCTCTGGTTCCGCCTCCCCGCAGTGGGGTGTGACGATTGGAAAGTCCAGCCAAAGGAGAGTGTGATATGTCCATGACAAGGGTGAGATGACTAACTCCCCTATTCCCAGATCACTCCTCCACTGTCCCGAGACGAAGATTAAATCCGGGGTGTGTCCTCCCTCGTGAGTGGGGCCAAGAACTACTTGGGTCAGGTCCATGGCCGTCATGGAGGCCTCGCCTACCGATGGCAGGTTAAAGTCCCCCATGACCAACAGTCTGGGGGTCTCAGCCGCCGTCTCAGCTACCACCTCCCGGAGCTCGGGCGGGGCTGCTGTTACATAGCAGGGAGCCAGGTATACAACTAGCACGCCCATTTGCCTCCCCAGGCCCCACTTCACGTAAAGGGACTCACACCCGATCGTCTGAGGGATCATGGTCCAAATATAGGCTATAGTGGTGGTATATGGAGATAAATCATTTGTTATAGTTGAAGAACAGGTGACAGGCTATTAAAATTGTTTATACTTTTGGTGAGGAAGGGGAAGTCATTTCAATACAATACAATAGCAGAGTTGGAAGGGACCTTGGAGGTCATCTAGTCCAACTCCCTGCCTAGGCAGGAAGCCCTATACCATTTCAGACAAATGGCTATCCAACATCTTCTTGAAGACTTGTAGTGTTGGGGCATTCACAACTTCTGGAGGCAATTTCTCTTCCACTGGTTAATTGTTCTAACTGTCAGGAAATTTCCCCTCAGTTTTAAATTGCTTCTCTCCTTGATTAGTTTCCACCCATTGCTTCTTGTTTTGCCCTCAGGTGCTTTGGAGAATGGCTTGACTCCCTCTTCTTTGTGGCATTCTAGTTTTATTTTCTGCACTTTATAATGTTCCTTTTTAATTTATTTTAGTTTTTAATTGATATTACAATTCTTAATAAAAGTACTATTAAAATAGCTGAAAAATATTTTTAAAACTACATATCAATAATTGCTTCCCCCCCTTGTCTTGAGAGGTAATTTTTAAGTAATTCAATGTGAATTTTATTTATTACAAAATATCTTTTTCTATTCTGTTTTATCTGTAATTTTCTTCCAACAAGGGCATGATACATTGGGCACCACAGGTAGAAAGCACTATAAAAACAAATTTCCTGTGGGTTTAAAAGGTGTCTTTTAGTTAGTTGATGTATTCAGATAAGCTAAGATATTAACAAAGATAAACTTAATTAACCACTGAGGTTATCTTATGGTTGAAATTCATTTTTCTCTTAGCCCATTACATTATACATTTTTTGCATGGGATGCAATGGAAACACCATTATAAAAGAGGCAAAAGACGTTACAAGCATTAAAAAGAAAGATCCTCTTCGATGTTTAAATGTAATATTTTTATATCTTTCGAACAATGCTAAGGAACCTACAAAATCTCTTCCAAAGTAAAATAACGTTGCCATTAAGTCTCAGTCCTGACAATTAATCAACCAGAAGCCTGGTTGATTAATCTACTGATTAAACAAATTAAAGTGTGCAGTCCTAATAAAAAATGAATCATTAGTTCAGGTTAATGATGAACAATTGGCTTGTCTCACAGATCTCATTAGCCTTTAGCAAGTGTCATTTGGCTGAGTCTTAGAATAGTCTCATTTTTCCCCCCTGAAAAATCTTCCCAGTTCATTCATTCAATTTAAAAAGTATGCACAGGAATAGCATGGACTCTGCACAATACTGATAAGATAGGCTCATAAGGGCCCGATCACTTATAAGTGAAGTTCATGTTGATTCCCTGTTCTTTCTTTTTTTTAAGGATCATCAAATTAATTGGTCTTGTAAAGGGTATTCACCTAGAAAGCCAAGTTCACACTGTAGAGAAAAGCAGCTCTACTATACATTTTTGCTATTTCAGCAATTCCCCAGAGAAACAGATTATCTGGACCTGCTAAGAGTAGTTCTAAATGCTTTGGGGATGTTAAAAGCTTTACAACAAAGATGGAAAATACAAGAAATGGGTCATATATGAACAATGGGTCAATCACAATATCTTGCTAAGATATTGCTAATATCTTGATCATTCCAAAGCAATCAAATTCCAGTTCAGAAAAGACTCTCAAACCAGCAGATCATTGCAGTTAAGAGCCCTTGTGGCACAGTGGTTAGAATGCAGTACTGCAGACTAATTCTGCCAAATGCCAGGAGTTCAATCCTGACCAGCTCAAGGTTGACTCAGCCTTCCATCCTTCTGAGGTCGGTAAAATGAGGACCCAGATTGTTGGGGGCAAGAGACTGACTCTGTAAACTGCTTAGAGAGGGCTGTAAATCACTGTGAAATGGTATATAAGTCTAAGTGCTATTTTCCTCCCTCCCTCCCACCCACCTACCCTACCTACCCACCCACCCATCCAATGATTAGAATGCAGCATTGTAGACTGACTCTGCCTACAGCCTGGAATTTGATTCTGACCAGCTCAAGGTTGACTCAGCCTTCCATCCTTCTGAGGTAAGTAAAATGAGGACCCAGACTGTTGGAGGCAATACGCTGACTCTGTGAACTGCTTAGAGAGGATTGTAAAAGCACTATGAAGCAGTATATAAATCTAAGTGCTATTATTTTGCTGTGTTTCATCTATATTCATGAAACACACCCACATTTTTAGAGTTCAAAAGGAGATACATTCAAATGCTGATAAATGACTTACTAATATCTACAATATGCTGAACTTTGCCCAGTGACCTCTTTTAATCATTACATCCTTTTTCATGCTTATCTGAAATGATCTGATACTTTTCAAGTGTGACCTTTGGAGAATTCTCTTTTAGCTAGATTTGTTGAGATGAAAAGGATGGGTTTTAAAGAAGGACAATGTGATGGCAACTTGACATGGACATGACTTAAGATGGGAGCCATCAAGAAAGAAACGGAAGGTTTAATACTCTTTGCTCAAGAACAACCACTACAAACTAATGCCATGAAAGTGAAGATACAAAAATCCACTGACAATCCAAACCGCCGACTTTGCAACAGCAAAGATGAAACTGTTTCACATTTAATATGTGAATGCAGCAAAATTGCACAAACTGATTACAAAACTAGACATGACTGAATTGCTAAATTAATCCATTGGTCATTATGTAAAAAATATGACTTACCTGTATCCAAAAAGTCATGGAAACATAAAGTGGAAAAAGTTACCAAAAATAAGAAGATGAAGATCTTGTGTGACTTTCGAATACAGACGGATTGTCATTTGGAATACAACACACCAGATATCATGGTTGTAGACGTCCGAAGCGTACTATTTATTGACATCGCGGCACCAGGAAATGCCAGAGTTGAAGAAAAAAAACTGGAAGAAATCATGAAATACCGTGATCATCGGACCCTCTTTATTTAACTTTTTAAAGCATTTTTCTTCCTGCTGGTTCAGGCAAATGCTGTATTTTTTGGAGTATAAGACACACCAGAAGAGGCAAATAAAAAAAAAATAGGTAGGTAGATAGAGGGAGGGAGACAGAAAAAGAGAGAGAGAGATAAATACAGTAGGTAGGTAAGAAGAGAGAGAGTGTGTGTGTAGATAGGTAGGTAGAGGGATAGAGAGAAAGAAATAGAGAGAGATAGAGAGAAATACAGTAAATAGGTAGGGAGAGAGAATGAGAGCAGGTAGGTTGGTAGGTAGAGGGACAGAGAGAGAAAAATAGAGAGAGAGAAATACAGTAGATAGGTAGGGAAGAGAGAGAGTAGGTAGTTAGGTATATAGGTAGATAGAGGGAGGGAGGGAGAGGGAGAGAGAGAGAGCGAAGTACAGTAGGTAGGTAGGGAGAGAGAGTGTGTGTATTTATCCATGTACTGAAGAAGGAAATTGCTGACAACCTGTAGCACCTAAAACTTTGTTTCTGCTGGGACAGCACTTGATCAATGTAATTCTCACCAGCCACTCTAATTAAACAGCTTTCCGAAAGGAAAAAAAAAGGTTTTGGACTCTGCAAACCTCCCCAAAATGGCCTGTTTTTTCACAAAAACGGGGCAGTTTTTTTTAAAAGCCATGAACAGCTTTTGGGGGGGCTTGCAGAGTGCTCCTAAGGAGTGGGGGCAAAAACGAGCAAAAAATTGCCTGTTTTTTGCGAAAACAGGCCTTTTTTGTCAAAAAAAATTGCATGCATAGCCTTATGGAGGCTTATAGAGTGCTGCTGGGGGGGGGGCAAAAAAGGCCCACTTTTTCCTCATTTCTGCCCTCCCCAGCCCCCAGGAGCTCTCTGAAAGCCTCCATAAGGTTATGCATGGCCATTTTAGTGAAGGGGTGGGGTTTCAGAAGGCAAAAAATGCTGTATTTGGTGTATAAGGCGCACCCAGATTTTCAGCCTCTTTTTAGAGGAAAAAAGGTTATACTCCGAATAATACGGTAGGTAGGAAAAAAATGCTTTAAAAAGTGAAATAAAGAGAGTCCGATGATCGTGGAGCTCACAGTTGATCCACACAGTCATTGGAACCATTCCCCACTCCCACTTTTTAAAGCATTTTTAACTACCAATTTGCCTGAACCAGCAGGAAACAAAATGCTTTAAAAAGTGGGAAAAAGTTGGCCACACCCACCCAGTTGCATGACCACCATGCCCCGCCCACAGAACCAGTGGCAAAATAATTTAGATTTCACCACTGGCTTGTTTTACAAAATAAGTAGGCATTTATGTGAACCTCTCCATACTGCAGTTCAGAGGAGGTTCAAAATAAATATCATGCTATCATTTCAGCACTAGAACTGTATGCAATTAGCTTCTGGGTTGTTTCTCATGAAGGTTTTAAAATTTTAAACAAGCCCTCCATTATCTTTAATAATTCCTCCTATTTTTCATAGTTACAAACTATATTGTATCATTCCAAGAAAATTAGAACAGACCTTGGCCTGCACATGCATTCCAGTCGCAGAGAGGTGAGCATCATAAATGCAGAGAAAGAGTCAAACGAAGCACATGATTGGTCTCTTCCATATCCTTAGGACTGTTTAAGACTTCATTTAAAATCTGGATTCTTTATTCTGTGTTACAATATTCCCTGAACTATTCACAGCTCTGAATTGCTGAGTTTATGATGAACAAAAAATCTACCTGACAAGACTTTCTTGTCTGTTTCTTAGCTACCTCCCATGTAAAGTCAGGCCTAGGTGAAAAAACATACTCTAGAGTCTAGAATGTTTCTTTTTATTAAAAAGAGCAAGTAAAATATTAAAATATTACAGTCAGTGCATGGCTAAATATATAGCTTATTCATTAAATCCCCCCTCCTCTATTTCTCCCCCCTCTCTTCTTTTTCTCTCCTCTCTTTCTCTCCTGTCTTCTCTCTGTCTTCTGTCTTCTCTCCCTCCTTCCCTCCCTCTGATATTCTGCTATCTGCTGCATTCATTTTTGGTAATTAAAAAGTTCCCACAGTGAAATGTGACTCTTTAGATCTGAATTTCAGACTTCAAATGAAAGCTCTCCATTCTAGGAAGGAGGAGAGCTAATGTAGAAATCTAAGAACATAGAGAGAGGCTAGAAAAGGAATGAAATGATCCATACTGGGTTTTTTTAATTAAATTTTTATTTTTAATTTTAAAGATAAGTAAAAAATATCATTCATTTCGTGCTTTATACAACATGTCGTTCGGCCAAATGTTCTGTGCGTCAGTGTTTGAGATCACAAAGATATCTATCCATATTTCTTTGGTCATATATATATATATATCACTTTTGTTTCATATAACAACATTTCCATTTATTAAGTCAATCTTTTCCTCCTAATTCTTCAATATATAAACAAGGTATTAAATAAAGGAAAGGAAGGAGAAAATAAAGTCTTCCCATGTTATACCTTTGTTTTCCATTGTCTCTAGAGGTAACTCTATCATTATAAAATAAAATATTTCCTCCCTCTAAAGACAAAAATTTATTCAAGTTTTATAATAATATCATATGTATATTATATCCCTTAGATTTCCCTTTTTTCCAACCATTGATAAAATGTATTCCATATTTCGTAAAATTGTTCGCTCTCTTGCTCTCTAACTTCAAAGGTTAATCTACTCATCTCTGCGCATTCCATAATTTTACAAATAACTTCTTCCTGTGAGGGTAGTTTATCATTTCTCCAATTTTTTGCAAACACAATTCTAGCTGCTGTCAAGATATTTACAATTAGGTATTTCAAATTCTTATCAAACATTTCTAACGTAATTCCAAACAGGAAAAGTTCGGGTTTAAAATCTATATGTTTTTCTGTCATTTTCTCCAGCCATGTGTGAATCATAGTCCAATAATTTTTAGCCTCTGAACAGGTCCACCACATATGATAGTAAGTGCCAGGCATCTGATGGCATTTCCAGCATTTTTGGGATTTGTTCTTATTCATTTTTGCAATTCTCAATGGTGATAAGCGCCACCTGTAGAACATCTTATACAAGTTCTCTTTGTAAGCAGTTGACATCGTCATTCTATAGTTTTGTGCTCACAGTTTTTGCCACTTATCTAAATCGATCCCATGCCCATAGTTTTTCCCCCATGTTATCATTGTTTCTTTCACTTGCTCTTCCTGGAGTTTAAACTCTAATAAGTAAGCATAGAGTTTTTTAATTATTTTTTCGTCGACACCTGTTAAGATTTTATCTAATTCCGTCATTTTGTCGTAAACCCCTCCTTTTTTTTTGTTCTTCCTTATATCTAGAATGTATTTGCATGTATGTATACCAATTAATATCCATTCTTTCTTGTTTTAATTCCTGAATAGTTTTAAGATCACCCCTTGAATTCAATAAATCCGAATATCTAATTGTTCGTTCCTTTTTGTATACTATTGCGTATGTGAATGCTTCAGTAGTTGATACCCAGACTGGTATTCTAAGATAATGCAATCTCTTGATCTTTTCCCAGTTTAAAATCAAAGATTCTCTTATATAATGCCTTCTGAAAAGACGATGTTTCCTAGTGTTTCTATACCATAGAGCTGCATGCCATCCCAATAACAAATCATGTCCCTCTAATTCTAAAAGTCTAGTGTTTCTTAATGTTATCCAATCTTTAATCCACATCAAATTTGCAGCTTGATAGTATAATTCCCAATCAGGTAATCCCATACCTCCCCTTATTTTAGCATCTTGTAAGATTTTTAATTTTATTCTTGCTTTTTTCCTTTGCCATATAAACTTTAAAACCATTTTCCTCAATTTTTCAAAAAAGTCCTTACCCAATCTGATTGGTATTGTCTGGAATAAATATAATAATTTAGGTAAAGTATTCATTTTTATCGTGGCTATTCTCCCTATTAGTGATCATTGTAAATTCTGCCATCTCGTAATATCTGCTTCTATTTGTTGTATGAGTTTAGAATAATTCTCCTTTTTAAGAGTGCTACATCTCGACATCAAGTAGATTCCTAAATATTTAACCCCATTTGTAATTTGAATTTTCAAGATTTCTGTTAGTTCTTCTTTCTGTCTTCTTGACATATTCTTTGTCAAGATTTGTGTTTTGTCTTTATTTATTTTCAGGCCTGTTATTTTTCCATATTCCTCATTTTTTCCTATCAGTTTAAACGCGGTTTTGAGTGGTTCCTCGAGAATAAAAACTAGGTCATCTGCGAATGCTTGTAATTTATATTGTTCTTTCCTGATTGTCATTCCCTTTATTTCTTTGTCTTCTCTTATCTTTCTATTTAGCACTTCTAACGTTAATACAAAAAGTAAAGGTGATAGTGGGCAGCCTTGTCTTGTACCTCTTTTTATCTTAATGTTATCTAAAAATTCTACATTTATTATTATCTTAGCTGTTTGGTTGTGGTATATAGTACTTATAACATGTATAAAATTTTGGCCAAATTTCATTTGTTCTAACTGTTGCAACATAAATTTCCAGTTCACGTTTTCAAAGGCTTTTTGTGCATCAAGAAACATCAAAGCCATTTTTTTTCAGGATATGCTTCATAATATTCCAACGTGTTCAAAATTATTCTTATATTGTCTTTAATTTGTCTCTTTGGTAAGAATCCATTTTGGTCTGGATGTATAAAATTGTTTAAAATTTTTTTGAACCATTCTGCTAGTATTGATGCAAATAACTTGTAATCAGAGTTTAACAATGAAATTGGACGATAATTCTTTACCTGAAGGAGATCTGTTCCTTCCTTTGGTATCAGTGAAATATAGGCTTCTGACCAAGAATTTGGCATTTTACTACCAGACATAATTTCATTCATCAATTCTAATAAAGGAAGCGATAATATTTCCTCCAAAGTTTTGTAAAACTCTGCTGGGAGGCCATCCAGTCCCGGGGCTTTCCCATTTTTTTGTCTTTTAATAGCTTCAGTTAATTCCATCATTGTTATCTTTGCATCTAATATATTTCTAATACCATCTGATATAACCGGGAGGTTAGGCTCTTGTAAATAGTTTTTAACATCCTGTTCTAGTATGTTTTCTTTTTCATATAATTTTGTATAGTATTCCTGAATAATTTTCTTTTTTCCCTTGTTTAAATGGTGTATTTGTCCCTGTTCATCTTTTAATTGTTGAATCTTTCTTGTCTCTCTTCCTTTTTTTTAATTTAGACGCCAACCACCTTCCAGGTTTATTTGCATTTTCAAAATAATTCTGTTTTGCGAATCTTATCTTTTGAGCCAATTCCTCTTTTCCCAAGATATCCATTTTATGTTTAATGAAGTCCATTTCCATTCTAATATCTTTTCTTTGTGGTAGTTTCTGTAGTTCTTTTTCCAGTGTTTTGTATTCCTTCTCTAATCTTTTCCCTGCGCATCTTTTCTCTTTATTTCTTTTTTTGTGTGTAATCTATTATTAAACCTCTAGTAACTGCCTTCATCGCATCCCATATGTTCTGAATGGATGTATCTTTTTTGTTTTCTTTAAAGTAACATATCAATTCTTTTTCCATTTTGGATATAAAATTCTTCTCTTTCAATATTGTATTATTTAATGTCCATCTGGATCTAATTTTTTGCCCTTTCCATTTAATTATCATTGGATTGTGGTCTGCCCAGGTGCTAGCTTCTATTTCGACTTCTTGAACTAGGTCACTTAAGTCTGAAGAGAGCCAAATCATATCTATCCTTGAGAATGATAAATGTCTATAAGAATAATACATGTATTGTTTTTTATTGGGATTTCTTTCTCTCCATATAACTTAAATTCATTTCATCTACCGTCTTAAAAAAGGACTTCGGTAATATTTTTCTTTTAATTTTGGACGTTCTAGTTGCTTTATAATCTCTACTTTGATTTGCAATTCCATTAAAATCTCCTATTATACAAATATCAGCATATTCTAGGTCCAGAATTTTTCCATGTAGTTTCTTAAAAAATTCATCCTGTTTCTCATTGGGTGCATAGATTGCTATTAAAAGTATTTTTTTGTTATTGTCCATAATTTCCACCATCAAGATCCTACCATCTTCATCTGCGTAGATTTGTTTAGTTGGTATGTTATCTTTAACATAGATGACCACTCCTCTTTTTTTAGCGTCTGCCAATGAGGTAAATTTTTTCCCAAGTTTAGGTTGAGTTAATAAATACGCATCTTTCTTTCGGATGTGTACCTCTTGTAAACAAATAATTTGTGTTTTAATTTTTCCTAATTTATGAAAATGATCCATACTGTTGACTCCTTTTCTTCTACAAAATGAAAAGGTTGTCTTCATTCACCAAATAACTTCTTTGCTTCAATATTAGGTAAACTTGGCATGCTATTTCTTGCAGAGCCCAACTGTGGGGAAATTTGCCCTGGAGATCAAGCAGATTTAAATGAGTATAGATCATTCAAAGGGTTTGCCAATGGACCTCACCTCTTTGATAAATCACATTTGGGGCGGGGTGTGTGTGTGTGTGGACAGCAGAAGTCCAGCAGTAAGAGATGACTGGCTTTGCAGTGAGAAATATGAAGGAAGGAAATAAAGTCAAGAATGGCAACTGCATATTTTTTTTTTTTACTTTTATCCCATATCTGTGCATGTCCCTGCTGAGAACAGGACTGTATCATCAGCCGAACTTTCCAGGGTTGATCATAATCTCTAACTCCTGATTCCCAGTAAGAGCACTTGATCCAACTTGTTCCCTGGGGATCTTAGGAGCCAGTCTTTCGCATAAAAAATGTAGCCCATCTCCTCCTCCTCTTTCTCCTGCTCCTCCTCCTCTAATTACAGATTGGCTATCAACTCCCAGTGCTCAGTTATTGGCCAGAAAGAACAAATATTAATTAGATGATGCTCCTTTGTGAACTCTTTGCCTGCGAATATACTCCGTGCTCATAAGATTTTGAAAATATCAAGTGTTTCAAGATCAATTTCAGGAGTATATTAAAATGGATTCAGAAAGGTTGAGAGACAGCTAAGACTGTTTCTCTGGAAGATCGGGTCAAGAAAAGGCCTCACATTCATTCTGCATGCCAAGCTTGTTTGACATTAAACCTGCCTGGTTTTCTTTGAAAATCATTGTTTTGTGTCACCCTAGCTAGTTTGGTTCAATTAGGTTTTTGTTGCATCGGGCCAACTCAGAAAATGAGTGAATTCAGTAACTACAGAGAGCATGATGAGCGAACCCGACAAAGGGAGGCTACTTCATAGTGCCGTTGTAAGGCTCAGTAGCTTGGGAAAATAGTTCGAATTATTCAGAGCAAGTCTTCCCACTCAATTATTCATGAACAGAGAGCATGAAAAGTAGAAAGAAAAAGGAACACACACACACAAAAATAGAGTGGATCCTGAGTAGATTTTTGGTCCACATGCATTTTTTAGTGTTTACTTCCAAAAGAGCCCTTCTCCCTTCATACATGAAAAGTTCAGTTAGAAAGAAAATGATGCTGTACATCACACATCGACACTAATAAATTGGGAAGATCTGCTACAGTGGACATATTTGAAATTTTGGAACAAACCTAAGGCACAAGAAGAGATTAGGTGAAACCTGGCTCAAAAAACATAGTAACTATGAGAGGACTCTTGGAGTCTTAGTGGGCAATCCCTTAAACAGGAGCCAGCTATGTGTGACGGCAGCCAAAAGATCCCTGGATGTATAAACAGAGGCATCCAAATTACATGAAATGATTAGAACTGCTTTGTAAGTAAGGCCACACCTGGAATTCAGCATCCAGTTTTGGTCACCACATTACAAAAAAGATGTTGAGACTTTGAAAAAAGTGCAGAGAAGAGTCACTAAGATGATTAAAGGCTCGGACACTAAAACATATGAAGAATGGTTGCAGGTTTTGGGTCTAGCTAGTCTAAAGAAAAGAAGAATTCGGGGTGATAAGATAGCTGTCTTCCAGTGCTTCATTACTGAAGGCTTGCAAGAAGAGACTGGACAGCCCAGGGGGTGGACTAGAAGACCTCCAAGGTCCCCTCCAGCTCTATTTTGGAATCTTGAATGGGCACAGTTAGAAAAATATATGTGGTGCTTTCTAAGAATGCCTCTGGGATCCACATGGGGCCTACATTCATTGACTAATGGGCAAATTATCCTTTTGGGTGATGCTTTGGTTTTCAGTATGGGAGTTTTCCATGCTTGTTTTTATTAAGTACCCTTTAATTTAAGGAAGGAAGCTTGGCAGGTTGTATTTAAGTAAAATGACAATAAAGATTATACTTACTTATACTTACTATACTTACTAACCCTGTGTTTAAGATTTAAAATATGTATGTATATTTGAAGTCTCTGAATTACTTTATTAGAGTAAGTGTTTTCAACATATAGTTTTAAGGATGATTTCTATCCTGCTTGTGCTTCATTTTCCAAGCTAGACACCCCCACCCCCACCCTTGCAAAAGAATGAAATTTGGGAAAGATCTTACCCACCATTGTTTCTTTCCTGTCTAAGTTGCTACAGTGGTGAAAATTAAAATAGCCATGGAGATAAATTGTAATGGGCCTCTCCAGGACTTTGGCTGAAACTCAGGTGTGCTGAAAGATGCATTTCTTCTGATGCTAATCAGAAGAAACTGTTTAAACCCCGTGAATAACCAAATCTGTATAAGGCTTAATCTCTACCTATTTGGCCATGCCAATCAACACATCAGTTTCCCCTCCACTGACCCAGTTAAACACATTAGAGGAACAAGCTCTTTCTTGTACTCCAACTTGTTTTTAAAAACCACACTTTATTTATTAATGTGCATTTTTTTCCTCTTTATTGTAAGCTCTGGGAAATATTTTATAGAAACTGGAAATACACTGTTTTGGCAACTAAAGGCATAAAAGACCCCAATGACTGTTTGGCCATAACAGAAGAAGCAAAAAAGGGATTCACCCATGCATCAGGTGTTTTCTTTTATTTATTTTTTTAATTCTGTTTGTTTATTTGTATACCAGCATTATTATTTTTAGGAATAACTCAAGGTGGCAAATTCATTCACCAGGCCTTCGTCCTCCTATTTTCTCCATAACAATAGCCCTGTGAGGTGGGCTGGTCTGAGAGAGAGAATGACTCTCCCCTCTGATCCAAAGTCATCCAATTGGCTTCATGCCTAAGGCGGGACTAGAACACCCAGTCTCTTGCTGATTGGCCTGAAGTCACCCAATTGGCTTCCATGCTTAAGATAAGACTAGATCTCACCATCTCCTAGCTTCTAGCCCAGTGCATTAATCCCTAAACCAAACTGACTCTCTTCTTCAAAAGCTGTAGATGCTATCCTAAAATTTGAATGCTGGTTTTCATTTCAAGAACTTTGATGTCCAGATTTATATTAGAGGTCACATATGCAACTCCAAGGAGGTTCCATAGCAGAGGTGGGTTGCTGTCAGTTTGGCCCAGATTGGCTGAACTGGTAGTAGCGGTGGCCAGAGGCTCCACCCACCCACCCGGACGCTTCTGTGCATGCACAGAAGTGTCGCGTGTGCCCGAACCAGTAGTAAGAAAATTAGCAACCCCCCTCTGATCCATAGGGAACTGATGCAAATATTAAGGGCACTTTCTGCACTGGTTTATGTATCATATATGCAAATAATGTTTTTTTAAAGGGGGTGGGGAAGGGGAGAAAGGATAATGGCAACATGGCTGAATAGGTTTTATTTATATAGCTCACCAAAGCCATATAAATAGGCCCCAGCTGGTCATTCAATTTTCTGTGAGTAAACATATTAACAGTGTGAATGTACCACAGCTATAAAATAATGTTAGATTCACAGTAGTAGTGGTAATAGCTAATCTTTTTTTATCTATTTCCTGGCTCTAATTTGATGATTAGCATCCCAAAGCTCTTAATTACCCCCCTTATGATCTTACAACATGCAAACAAGATGTCTGGAAAATAATAATAATAATGGTGATCGGTCAATTGGCAGTTTGGCTTAAATCTAACCATTTGGGGAGGAAACTTGCAGGGCTAGGAGGCAGATATATTTGTTATGTGAGATGGGGCATTTGGGAGTCCAAGGCCAAGTGTTTTCCTCACAGACTATAAGACTATTCACAAACTATAATATCGGTCTGCTATCTCTGAAGCAGCTATGGTGCAATCCTTGGGAAAGATACAGCTGCTTTCAGGAGATGCAGACAGGGTGCCATTGAAAGGAGCTCTCCAGTATCTTTTTGCTTTTGAGTCAGAAGGTGTACACAGCCTTTATGTACACTGTTAATTAAAAGAGAATAAAAGTGTCATCCAAAGCCCTCACATTTTTTAAAAAGAAGTTTTAATAAAAGATCCATTCTATCGAGTTAAATGACCACTAGGAGGCTGTATAGGACAGGTTTTATTCTTATTGGGTACCATCCAAGATAGATGAAGAACTGAAGAAGCTTCTTGGATGAGAAGCAAAAGGTCTTCAAGGAAAAACAAAGAAAGTCCAGTTGCCTCCTGGAAAAAAGCACCTTTGGGATAATCAGAGATAGATCTTATCCTATGGGTTTCTAACTTTCCAGAGTCACCCTATAGGAGAGATAAGTTGGCATAAAAATGTAATAAATAAATAAATACACCATATATAGTTCTAGGAACTGAAATTATGGACCTCTGCATTTTGGAAGACTATAAGCCTTTGGAATGCTGCTGCTCAGTTTCATTGTTTGAGAAGAGAAACAGAATGATATATTCAGTCCCTGAAGTTCTCAAAGGGAGACTCTCAAGCAGCCAGGAAACAGGACAGATGAACTAATTCTTCTTTATGGGAAGACTGTATTAACAGGGTCTGGCAAGTTTAAATGTACAAATCTCCTGCCCTCTCTTTTTATAACCTGATAAATTAGGGTGGAGCTTTCTGAGCACATTATGAAGAACAATCCCCCCCCCCCCAATACACACACTTGTCTAATTGTTCCCTAGACAGTACAGGTACATTCTAACTCAAAAAAATAGAATGTCATGCATTGACCCTGGACTTAATGAAGCACAGTGGTCCAAAGTCCTGTTGCTCAGTGGTCCAAAGTCCTCTTTTCTGATGAGAACAACTTTTGCATCTCATTTGGAAACCAAGGACCCAGAGTATGGAGGAACAATGGAGAGGCACACACTGCAAGATGCTTGAAGTCCAGTGTGAAGTTTCCACAGTCTGTATTTATTTGGAGAGCCATGTCATCTGCTGGTGTTGGTCCACTGTGCTTCATTAAGTCCAGGGTCAATGAAGCCATCTACCAGGAGATTTTGGAGCACTTCATGCTTCCTTCCACAGACGAGCTTTATGGGGATGCTGACTTCATTTTCCAGCAGGAAGTGGCACCTGCCCACACTGCCAAAAGCACCAAAACCTGCTTCAAAGACCGTGGGATTACTGTGTTTGATTGGACAGCGAACTCGTCTGCCCTGAACCCCATTGGCAATGCCCACTTGGCATTGTCAAGAGAAAGATGACACACATGAGACCGAACAATGCAGAAGAGCTGAAGGTCACGATTGAAGCAACCTGGTCTTCCATAACACCTCAGCAGTGCCACAGGCTGATAGCTTCCATGCCACCCCTCATAGAGGCAGTAATTGCTGCAAAAGGGGCCCAACCCAATGGGGGTTGGGCCCCTTTTGAGTCCATCTTCCCATAAGGAGAGAAAGAGAAAGATGTTGTATTACATCATACTCACCATTCCAGAGGTGAGTTGCTCCCGGTTTGGCCCGGATTGGCTGAACTAGTAGTAGCAGTGGTGGGAGGCTCCACCCTCTCACCTGGAGCGCACCCGAACAGGTAGTAAAAAAATTGGCAACCCCCTTTTGGACCATTCTGATAGATTCCAGTCTTTCAGTTAATCCAAAGAAAAATGATTACAGAAAAAATAGTTTAAGGGAAAAAATTATGCCCAAAGAATAAAATATTAACCCCATGATGGTTTTCATATACCACTAACAGTCATTTTGGAGATGATAAATTTAAGGAAACAAGCAGCACAGTTAGTTTCCTATTTTTCAATTTTCTCCATTTTAGCCAAAATTGGTCTTGTACATCTCTTGCTTCTTTATCAGTAGGAAACATAGCAAACCACCTTAGTAGGACATCCATTGCCCTAATCCACAAGTAGACTTGGTCTTGTCAGTTTGTGCATGCGCGGAAGATGGCGACGAATCCCTGAGTGCTGCACAGGTCCGAGGGCCTTTCTGGCCTCGGAGGACACTGCCAGCCCCCACTATCCATCTATGGGGGCTGGCCCAGCAAGCCACTCACCCCGCCGGCACAGCGGGTCCATTCCGGGCCCGCGAGGTGCAGCGGGCGACGCGGAGACCCGTAAGGAGTTTGGGAAAGATGGCGCGGTCTGAGATGACATAGGCCGCAGAGGAAGAGGATGCCGGCCGAGTAACTTGGAGGCCGGTCTGGGCTGAGCAATATACCAGCCGGCCGTGTGAAGAATCATCTGACCGCGCGGCATCCACCCAGACTAGGCCTGAGCGGCCAAGGAGGTAGAGGGGAGGCGATCGAGGATAAGCAGGCCGTGGAGGACGAGGAGGCAGCACTGAGAGTTGGAGAGGTCGGAGAAGAGGTATGGAGCGGGCTGGAGGCAGAGCCGGGCTGGGCCGGGCTGAGTGACGCACCATGGGGCCCGTGCGAAGTACCATCCAGCTGCGCAGCATACCAACTGGTTGCGCGTCTCCCACCCGAACCACAGGAAGGAGTTGGGGGGGGGGGATAGATTGGGGTGATGATCCATCGCGGCCGCATGGCACACCATCTAGCCACGTGGCGAATGCGGTGGGCCGTGCAGTGATTCAACCGGACTGCGCGGCATCACCACCACCACCCCCGACGGAGAGAGGCTGGCGTGGCCTAAAATGCCGAACAGGCCAGGCCGAGTGGTGAAGAGGCCTGGCCGAGCAGCGAACCATCTGGGGACCATCTAGGGCCACATTTAAGAGAGAGGGAGAGATCAGGCCACGACGGCAAATCTGACCCAAACGGTGAACTGTCTGGTGCGCAGCCTACCACCATGCCGCGCGGGGGAACTATCCGACAGAGACCCGAAGGAGGGAGGCCTCGACCACATCCCCCACCAGCTGACCTGCTGGGACAATTTTATCTCAATTCCGCTCCTCCACCTCATCCACCTTACCCATCCCCCCCACCTGATAGACCTCTCCTGCCTTATTTAAATCTTTACCTCTCCGAACCCTTTAGGTTTTTAGCCTTTGAGTTTTAACCATGCTTTAACTATGTCTTGTTGTAAATATCGGGGCTATCCTCCCTTTTATGGCCAGCATGGCCCGTATGTAATCTTTAATCACCTTATAGGTACTCAAGGATAGATCTCCTCTCCCTGCAGGAGTCCCTCCTCTCGCAAGTTTGCCCCTTAAATCTAACAAGGGCCCACCTCAAGGATGGATTGATTAATCAAGAGAGGTGGGCAAAGCGCAAACTGAGGGGTTTTTTAACCAAATTTTTGATTCGGATTTTAGGGGGTTCCAGGGTGGTGGGAGGGTTTACTCAGTCTGGTTGTGGGTACACTGCTAAACCAGCCGGCGGAGCCGAGAGGGAGGCGACTATGTCCGAGAAGGGAGCGGGGATTAATGGTCGATCCTACAAAGGGCTTATCGATCAGAACGGTCCTGGGGAGGGGGAGGGGCAGTGGGATTCAGAGATCACACTACCCATTGGGGGAACGGGGCCGCTGGTTAAAAGCGGTCGCACGCCCCAACTCTCTGAGCTCCCCCCGCAAGCCAGTGGATGAGTGATCTGGGAATAGGGGATTTAGTCACCATACCCTTGTCATGGTCAGACCACTCTCTCCTTCGGCTGGACTTTCCAACCGCTACACCCCACCGCGGGGAGGCAGAACCAGAGACTCCAAAATGGTTCCGCCCCAGGCGCCTGATGGACCCAGAGAGGTTCCAAATGGAGCTTGGGCCATTACTTGTGACCTTGACCCACGACTCGACTGAGGACCTAGTGGCCACATGGCATAATGGGGGCCTTGGACTGGGTCACGCCCTTGCAGCCTCTCACGCAGCATCAATCCACCCAGGCTCCCTGGTTCTCCGAGGAGCTGAGGGGGATGAAATGCTGCAAGAGACGCCTAAAGAGTAGGTGGAGATCCACACGGTCCGAATCTGACTGAACACTGGTAAGATCCCACTTGAAGACGTACCTAGTGGTGATAAGAGTGGCCAAACGCAATTATTGTGCCACTCTTATCGCATCCGCAGATAACTGTCCTGCCGCCCTGTTTGGGGTGACCCGCTCCCTCCTTCATCAGAGGCTGCTGGAAGCCCCTTTGCAGGGCAGAGCAGAGGAATTTGGAAAGTATCTGCAGGATAAAATCGTGCAGATATGGAACACGTTGCCCTCCTCAGAAAGTAGTCTGGAGGGACCATCCGAACCAGGTCTTGAGACAGTATTATGGGAGGAGTTTGACTTTGTCACTTCCGATGATATGGACAGGTTATCGAGGACACTAAAGGCCACCACATGTTTATTGGACCCGTGTCCCTCCTGGCTTGTACTGGCATCCTGGGAGGCCACACGAGGCTGGCTCCAGGAAATAGTGAACGCCTCTTTGAGTGAGGGGTTCTTGCCAGCTGCCTTGAAAGAGGCAGTGGTGAGACCCCTCCTCAAGAGGCCTTCCCTGGACCCAGCATTGTTAGTAAATTACCATCCGGCCTCCAACCTTCACTTTTTAGCGAAGGTTGTAGAGAGTGTGGTGGCACAGCAGTTCCCCCATCACCTGGAGGAAATTGATTATCTGGATCTGCGCCAGTCCGGCTTCCGACCCGGGCACAGCACCGAGACGGCATTGGTCTCATTGGTGGATGATTTATGGAGGGCGCGGGATAGACGTTGCTCCTCTATCCTGGTCCTATTAGATCTCTCAGCGGCTTTCGATACCATCGACCATGGTATCCTATTGCACCGACTGAAGGGGTTGGGGGAGAGAGGCACCGTTTTACGGTGGTTCTCGTCCTACCTCTCTGGTCGGTCACAATTTGTGTTGGCAGGGGGGCAGAGGTCGACCGCGAGGCCCCTCATGTGCGGGGTACCTCAGTGGTCAGTTCTCTCGCCACTCCTGTTCAACACCTACTGGGTTGAACAGGAGCCGCTGGATGAGAGCATCCGTGATTTTGGGGTAGAATACCATCAGTACGCTGATGATACTCAGCTGTACATATCTACCCCAAACCACCCCAACGATGCCGTTGAAGTGATGTCCTGGTGTCTGGAGGCTGTATGGGTCTGGATGGGGAATAACAAACTCAAACTCAACCTGTCCAAGACCGAGTGGCTGTGGTTTCGGGTGTTCTGGTTCAGCCAGTTGACTCCAACACTGGCCATTGGGGGCGAATTGTTAGGAGAGGGCGCGCAATCTAGGCGTCCTCCTGGACTCCTGGCTGATCATGGACGACCATGTGACAGCCGTGGCCAGGGGGGTGTTCTACCAGGTGCGCCTGGTTCGCCAGTTGCGTCCTTTACTGGACCAGGACACCCTCCGCACAGTCACTCAAGCATTGGTGACATCCCGTCTAGACTACTGCAATGCTCTCTACATGGGGCTCCCCTTGAGGTGCACCCGAAGGCTACAGCTAGTACAGAATGCAGCCACGCAGGGGATTATGGGAGCCTCACAGCATTCCCATGCGTGAGCTGCACTGGCTGCCTGTGGCTTTTCGGGTGCGCTTCAAGGTGTTGATAACCATCTTTAAAGCGCTCCATGGCATGGGGCCTAGTTATATGCGAGATTGTCTCTTACCTCACACATCCCTTTGACCGATTCGCTCCCATAGAGAGGGTCTTCTCCGGGTGCCGTCGGCCGGGCAATGCCGGTTGGTGACCCCCAGGGGAAGGGCCTTCTCTGTGGTGGGCCCAACCCTCTGGAACGACCTTCCCCCCGAACTCCGGACCATCACGGACCTCCGCCTTTTCTGCCAGCGTCTGAAGACGCACTTTTTCCATCAAGCCGGCTTAGCCTAGGCCCCTGAGACCATCCTATCAGACTGTGTTTTTAAATTAACATAATGTTTTAATTAGCGGGATTTTAGTGAATTTTTGCACAGGGTATCCTAAATTTAATCAGTTTTTATTGTTGCAGTATTTATGGTGTTTTTATTTATTTATATGTTTGTATTTTATTTTAATTGCCTGTGTGCCGCCCTGAGTCCCTTTGGGGAGACAGGTGCAGGATAAAAGTCTAATAAATTGAAATTGAAATGGAATTGAATTGGAATAGTTGTATAGGGATCCATCGCTAATAATAAATTTGAATTTGCTCAGGTAATTAATTTATCTGAACAAGAGTTTGCTTTCCCCAGGATAATGGTTTCCTGTTCAGAGACTTCAAGGAAGATGGAGTAAAGAAATATTTTCTGCTTAAAACAAGAAACATATTTTCATATGTTGAAACTACAATCTGAAAAGCTAAGGTTTTATCTGATAAGAGATTGTTTCAAAAATAACAGGGGATTACTGTATCTATATAAGCTACCATAATTCCATAAGTGTCATTTCTAGCCCGTATATTTAACAGTAAGGGTATTGCTGTATCATTTGCAGTGACACAAATAATATTTACAGACATGGCCAACAGCGCAAGTTAAAAAAAATCACTTTGGAAGTCTTTCTGGGCTCATGGCTACTGGTGGCAGCTGTTGCTAGGGAGGCCTTTGCACAGATTCATCTGGGGCACTAATTGCATCCTTTCCTGGTGCAGTAGGCCTTGCTCATGGTCTCCCATGGCTTGGACAGTTTCCTTATGGATTTTTGTAATGGGCTCTACATGAGTCTAACCTTAAGAACTTCTGAAAGCTACAACTGGCCCGGAATGTGGTGGCACGTGCAGGGATGGTTTCCCCTAAATCTATGCCTGTTACAGCCTTTCTGCACACATTACATTGGCCCCTGGTTTTCTTCTAAGTGCAATTCAATGTGAAGGCTATGATCTCCCTTCCTTAGACATTACTATGTTATGGGATCTGGGAAGTGTGCCTTTTCTGTCTTGGTCCTGCCTTGTGGAAGAATCTTCCTCAGGAAGTCTGGGTAACATATCCTCCTAGTCTTCTGAAAAGCTCTAAAGACTTGACTTTTCCTTTCTCTTAAATTCAGGAACAGAGTGAGGTGGAGGAGAAGACTCAATGAGGACTTAATGATGAGAATGATCAACCAGGTTGGACTAGACGTTGTCCAAGATCCCCTCCACCTTTGTTATTCTATTCTATTCTATTCTATTCTATTCTATTCTATTCTATGCCATGCCATGCCATGCCATGCCATGCCATGCCATGCCATGCCATGCCATGCCATGCCATTATTCTATTCTGTTGCATTCCATTCTATTATTCCATTCCATTCCATTCTATTCTATTCCATTCTACCCTGCTCTACTCCACACCATTCTATTCCATGGATCCTGCAAGCTTAGCTTTGCTGCCAGGTTTTTATGGTTTTAATAGATATATGTACTATGCTGTTTTCTATTGATGATGTTTTTATTGTTGATTGGGAATGGTCCAGAATTCAATCTAAGATGAGTAACTATATAAATGTTTTAAATACATATGTTTATTTAATGTGCAATAACATTAACAGAATAGTTGTGGGTGGATTGGGCATAATCACCAGGAGTCTCAAGGCATTACTTGGACTTCCATTTTCAACAGCTGTTTCTTCAGTGCCTTACAATTTTATCATCAGAAGGAGCAATAGGATGAAGATAGGGAGCTGGGAATATTGTCAGTCTCTCTTCTTTGTTGATCACTTTCTTCTCTTTTCCATGAGACTACTAATCTCAAAGTCTTTCTTCTGCCTTTGATTCCAGGCACCCACAAAAAGCTTTTATCTCACTATACTCCAGATGTTGTTAGTTCTCCTGGCATAAACACAACAGAGAGATGGCTTAGGGGAGACCTGATCGTAGTTTTTCAATATTGGAAGGGCTTCCACAGGGAAGACAGGGATTATTTATTTTCCAAAACACCTGAGGGCAGGACGAGAAGCAATGGGTGGAAGCTTGTCAGAGGGAGACCCAAACTGGAACTAAGGAATTTCCTGACAGTGAGAATGATGCATCAATTGAACACATTGCCTTCTGGAGTTGTCAGTGCTCCATCAGTGGAGATTTTCAAGAAAATTTTGGACTCCCATTTGTTTGGGATCATATAAGGTCTCCTGCATTGAGCAGGGGTTGGACTAGAAGACCTCCACTTAAAAACTTCAGTGATTATCCCAAAGGTGCTTTATTGAGAGGCAACTGAACTTTCTTTGTTTTTTGTTGAAGAAATTTCACTTCTCATACAAGAAGGTTCTTCTGACTTCTGAACTGAAGAGGTTTCTTGGATGAGAAGCAAAATGTCTTGAATGAAAGCAAAGAAAGTCTAGTTGCCTCTTGAAAAAGCACTTTTGACACAACCATGATCTGGATGACTGAGGATCTCCATGGATAACTGCAGTAATTTGCTTAAGTTGTGACAAAAAGGTCATAAAATGAGGCAAATCTCTTGTAACAACTGCCTTACTCAACAACAACTTTTAGCTTAATTGTAATTGTAAATTAAGGGCTAACTATTAGTCTGACACCTTAAATTATTTATAAAACAAATAAAGGTGGGATTAAAAAATCTTATTAAAAGGGTGGGGAGAAAGCAAGCAGAAGTATTTATAAAAATTCACTCATGCATTTGAATGGGGAAGGCCTGACGAAGTAGATAAGTCTTCAGAAGCTACCTAAAAGACATGAAGATCTTCAAATAAGTCTTCAGAAGGTACCTGTAAGGTTTTTCCTCTCCAATCTTCCCGCGTCCCTGTAGAAATATCTGGGATCTGACAGTACTTAAAAGACATGGAGATCAGTATGAATCCCTGAGTGTTACAGAAATTACATTCCACTGGATAGAAAAGCCATTTGAAAATGACCACATCATGACAAGCTGTAAGTTGTGGAACTGCACAGAAATAGAAGAGCCGAAAGGGAGAGATAAAGGTCCAGGTGTAGTCCTTCATCATGCCAGAGAGCAGGACATGAAATAATGGACTTAAGGTATAGGAAAGTAAATTCTAATCCAACATCAGCAAAAAAAATGGAGATGTTTTAATTTACGTGTTTGTACGATGCAAGAAGGTAGCACACAATGTCCTTCCAAATGTACGATTCCATGTAGCAGGAACGCCTCTTCTAATGATCTTCGTCATCACCTGCCAAAGTGTTCAGGTGATTATATGTCCAAAATAAAATTTTGAACCTGGTTTAGTAGCTCATGGGTAATCACCACCAGTTGTATCACAGCTAGTGGAAAACGCAAATGGGCAGCTGCAGTGTCTCAATAAAATACAAGGATGGCCCTGCACTGACTATTTTTTAATGATCTAAGTATAAAATTACCTTTGGAATTATGGACTCTCTTTTCCCTAAGATCACTCCATTTTAACCGATTCTTCTGTTCAACAGACTTCTTTAGGGCCATAAATCAAGCTTTTACATGACAGCCCGTTATTACCAATCATTTATAAGTATCTCTTTCTTTCTTTCTTTCTCTCTCTTTCTTCCTCCTCCCATTCCCCCCCTCCCCCGCCTTCTGTCTGCGGTCATTTGCAAGGGAAAAGAAATAGTTATTTTATTTCCATTCCTACCTAATAGTAAAAAGAAAATGATGGCTTATTTTGGGGGGGCTGTGGCGGGGCGGGGGGGGGGGGGGAGAGAACAACATTGTTTCCACACCAGCTAATTTTTCCTAGGAACTAGGGTTGCAAGCAATATACAGCTGTCAATGTTCCCTTTAGATAAGAGTGTCAGAAATGTTTGATTAGCTTAAAGTTTTGAATGTTCTATACTTTTTTAGCATAGTAATTTCATCCCTGGGAGACAGTTGAAGGCAAGGAATAAAAATAACTCCATGTACCTAAGGTAAGAAACGCTTGTTCTTCATTGTTGAAGTCAACAAATGTTCTGTTTCAGTGCTATCCTTTAATGAGATGGCTCTGCATGCCTCCCAAAAAGTTAAAAAATTCCTCTGCATCATGTAGATGATTTCTTTGAAATAATTTAAAAAGAAAAAAAGAAATGGAGAGAGGTCAGCCTAACCGACTTCCGTCTCCTCTGGAAATGTTTTGCACAGATTTTGAGTAAATAATTGTAACAGTCCATTAAGCAAATATTCACTACAACCAGTTAGAAGTCCAGAATAAAGTATGGGGGAGGGGGGAGTAACACTGGCACATGTTGGATAAGGCTTAAATAAAATTCAGAACTTGGCAAACTTAGCACTAGCCCTATGCCTAAAGGATCATTTGACAAACCATGGCACAAATTCTGGCTCTGGTAGTAAAGGCCTTAACTGTAGCTTTTAACAAAAAGCAAATATAAAATATATCAGATATACATGATGTGTTAGTTTTAAAAAGAGAGTGACATGACATGTGCAGCAGCTGCCAAAAAAGCCAACACAGTTCTAGGTTGCATAAACAGAGGGACAGAATCAAGATCACGTGAAATATTAATACTACTTTATAAAGCCTTGGTAAGGCCACACTTGAAATACTGCATTCAGTTTTGGTCGCCATGATGTAGAAAAGATGTGGAGACTCTAGAAAGAGTGCAGAGAAGTGCAACAAAGATAATTAGGGGTCTGGAGATGAAAACATATGAAGAACGGTTGCAGGAACTGGGTATGTCTAGTTTAATGAAAAGAGAAAAGGAGAGAAGCAACTTAGAACTGAGGAGAAATTTCTTGACAGTTAGAACAATTAATCAGTGGAACAGCTTGCCTCCAGAAGTTGTGAATGCCCCAATTCTGGAAGTCTTTAAGAAGATGTTGAATAGCCATTTGTCTGAAAGTTTCTGCCTAGGTAGATGGTTGGACTAGAAGACCTCCAAGGTCCCTTCCAACTGCTATTGTATTATTGTATGAATGTCTGAGCAAAGGGAATGATTCAGTAAGACATGATTCAAAGGCTCTTCTAAAAGACATTAGGGCAGATCTAATGTCTCCCAGAAGGACTTCAGAAACCACCTTCAAAACTGAAGCATTCAGGTAGGGCAGTGCGAGGGCTCTACCCTGCCTCAATGCCTCAGAGACTGTTTTGGTGACTAAGACTGCTTGCAAAAGAGCAGGGTTACCATTAGTGAAAATTCAGACTGGTGGCAGTACTGGGCACCTCTGGAAATTGGCCAAATTGAGAAGCATTAAGTTGGAATGCATTTTGCAGCTGTTATTCTATTGTTATTCTATTGTCCAAAATAACCCAAAAGGAAAGAGATTAAGAGAACCAGCAGTAAAATGGATGGATGCAGTTATTATTCTGGTTATTTTGGATACTAGAATAACGGCGATGAGTGTACCATTAGAAGACCAAGTTAGGGACAAATTGACCTGAAGGAAAATATGTCTGGCCAATAAGAGCCAAAGTTGAAATGGCACATAATCAATCAATCAATCAAAAACAAAATAATCACTCAGGGAAAAAAGGAGCCTATTTTAAAAGAGGAGAATGTGGACATCTCTGAATCTGCTGTCAATATTAATAATGTGATATATACAAAGATATTCTCTGTCCCAAAGGTTCTTTGTTATGCTATGCTATGAAGAGATGAAATTTTCCCAATGTTCAACCCAATTCTAAGGGTAGGAGGGGCCTAGTTGAGAATTGTTTTATTGTCTGTGTTATTAAAATAGGAGGTTGGAGAGAAAAGAAATCTCAGTTGCTGTGGATTATAGGTTTCCTGGTGTTTCCTTTTTTTTTTAAACAACAACAGCCAACAAACCTTGCCAGGATTAATTGCAGTCAAAAAAACTTGGTATAAATTCCGAAAAGAAAAGAAGGAAGGCCACAAACATCATATTTAAAAAAAAAATTGGCAGTGTTAATCAATCACTTTATGATTCCAAGTGCGGAGGGAGGCTGTTTTGCAAGCCACGGAGAAGCCAGACGAGGGTCTGGGGGGAGACGTGCTCCTGAGACGGCTTGTCAGAGAAATGGCTGCCTTCCAACTTCCACTTTGCAGACCAGGAGGGCTTTTCATTTTGTCAAACTCAGAGGAAGCTGATTAAGGGATGGATTGAGCTCTTTTTCAAAGGGAGGGTTGAGAGGCACAAAGATGCAAGCAGGAGTTTTTAAAAAAATGTTTCTATAAATTTCACGGACAGGAATGAGGAGGCATTTTGGTAAAGAAGCTGCTTTCTGGTTTGGAATAGGATAGAGGTGAGCAGCTAGATTTAGATCAGATTCACTGCATTCACACAGCACAAACACACACGTGAACACATATAGACATGGAGGTTGATCCATTTCAACCCCTGAAAAGTACAACATATTTTTGGGGCAAAAGTGCAAAAATTTGGCAGAAAATTAAGCTCTGGTACCTGCAATTATTTATTTGTTAGATTTTTCATCCTGCTTTTATTATTTTATAAGTATCTCGAGTGGTGAACGTGTATAATACTCCTTCCTCCTCCTATTTTCCCCACAACAACAACATTGGGAGGTGGGTTGGGCTGAGAGAGAGCCGGTTTTCATGGTTAAGGCAGAACTAGAACTCACTGTCTCCTGGTGAGTGGCCCAAAGCCCTCCAGATGGCTTTCATGCCTGAGGTCATACTAGATTCCTAGGTCATCACCAGAGGTGGTATTCAGCCAGTTCTAACAGGTTCTGGAGAACCGGTAGCGGAAATATTTTTTTTTATATTGAAAAAGTTTTATTGGTTTTACAGTTTTTTCCAATAGGGTAGGGTAAGGGATACAAAGAAATTTTGAGAGCTTTCACGTCGAAGTCGTCGGCCCTTCCGGGGATTCATAATAAATCATTAACAAAAAACATTTTTCATAATACTACAAAGTGAAAACAAGTACATATTTCTAAGTTCTCAGTTCTGTGCTGTCAGTCATTTGCAAAAATCCAGAACACATGTTATACAATATTACTCAAAAAATCAAAGCAAAGTTATTTTTTAGATCTAAGTCTCTTAGCAATTGTGTCTTCTTTCCCTCCTTCCAGGCCCCCAGCGGGCGGGGCCGTGGCCCCCCTGCCCCCCCTGGATCTTCCCCCAGGACAGAGGAATGTTTTTTAAGAAAGGCTTCCGCCTCAGCAACTGTTTTAATCCTCACTCTTCCTCCTTCCCAGAACACCAGCATCCCTTCGGGCATCACCCACTTGAACCAGATCCCGTGATCAAACAATTTTTTGGACAAGAAGGAAAATTTCCTTCTCGCTTCTCTAATCTTTCTTGGGATCTGCTTCAAGATGGCAACCTCCTTTTGTTGGTAAATCAACGGTCCTCCTCTTTGCACCTTCAAGATTTCCTCTCTGGTTGTCCTTCTAACAAATTTAACATGTATCTCTCTTGGTACTTCATTTATCCTGGCATATGCAGAGTTTATTCTGTAAGCTAGGTCAATGTCCCCTCTGATCTCATCCTTAGGTTTATGTAAATAATCTGCTATAATTGTACTCATGAGTTCAGGGAGACATTCACCAGGTTCCTCAGAAATGTTCTGAAATCTTAAAAAATATGTCATCCTTTCCATATCAATCCTAGACACATGCCCATTTATTTCTACAACCTCATTAGTAACATTTTTAATCTCTCCCTTAGCCCCAGCCAGCCCCCCTTCCAGCTCTTCATTCTTCTGTATGTTCTCCAGCACTTGTTTCCGTGTGTCCAGTAGCTCCTTTTTAAAGTTAATGTTTTCTTCTCTCTGGGCCTTGATTTCTTGCACCAAAGTTTGTATAACAGATTCAAGAGAAGCCATCCTTAGTTCCAAGCCTGCCAGATCTGATTTTTGTGCTATGATTCACTGTTAAAGTCGATGCCACTAAAATGGCGTTTTTTGGGTGGGGCCGTTGAGGCAAATCAGGAGCTAGAAGTTCAAATCAGGATTGTGAAAAGTTCAGGAACCAAAAGAGAAACAGTTTTCCAGATCAAAAATTATAATAACGAAGGCACTCCAGAAAAGAAATCACATAGTCCAAAAAAAAATTTCTTCTTTAATAACAAGAAGGAAGTCCAAATCACAAAGCGATGCTGGAAATTTTCCATAAGTAAAATAGTCATTCAGGGACAAAGAGAAGCCACCTTCCACCGCCCAGACTCAGAGCCAGAAGGAGAGAGTAGTAAAAAAAAACATTGTTTCAAGCCAGCCAGACCTAGATACTTTGTTGCAAAGCCAACCGCAGATCACTTTCCCTTGCTGCAAACAGTCCGGATTGAAGATATCCGCTCCCTCGCAACGAGGAGCCATTTTCAAGTGCCGCTTTGAGTCCGAGGGGGGGTTTAACAAGCAAACACCCCCCTCCAAGATCTTTCAGCCCAGGCTGACAGCAGAGAGAAAAAAATGTTTAAAAGCACTCACTTTCCCCTTCGCAGCCGAAGCCCCAGGAAGCCTTCCGACTCAGCCGTTCAGCTCTCTCCATGGTAAAAAAGCGATGCCGCCCTCCGTTGGCGAAGGGGAAACCCCCCGCAGCATGTCCTCCTCCACCTGAGCCGAAGACAAGGGTCGCTTCCCCACTGCCGCGGGGGGGGGGCGACCCAGGCAAGCCGGCCCTACGGGAGACACCCCAAAAAACGGGGCGTCTCGCCCCCGCGGGGAGGCAGGAAAAGAAACAAAGTGGCGGACGAACCCTAGGCTCGACCGTCGCCGCTGGAGCCGGAACCGGAAGTCCGGTAGCGGAAATATTGAGTAGTTTGGAAAACTAGCAAATAGGCTGGCCACGCCCCTGCTGCCTCTGACCTAATCTTCTTTTGTTGCCCTGAACAGGAGAGTGGAGTTGGAAAGTGTTGTGAACTGCCGTCGGTCTGTGGAGCTGACAGCAGAGTCAGACAGTGAAGAGGTTGGGGAGGGACATGGGCCAGTCCTGGAGTCTGGGGATGGCTCAATGAGGGCTCTGCATTGGAGGTAGAGAGGGAGCCAAGGCCATCTGGTAGTTATTTGCAGCCTTTGGAGCCTATGGAGTCTGACAGCAAGGCAGAAGAACAGTGGGAGTCTATCCCCAATGTGCACATGTGCAGAGCTGCCAGAAGGAAAGAACAATTAAGAAAACAGGGTCAACTTGGGAGTAAGGCTTGGAGGTGATTGGCCCCTCTCATAAGATATAAAAGAGGAGCGAACGGGACTTGGGCTTTTGGAGGAAGAAATTATTTCATCTGGTCGGTTCAAGCTTTGAAAAGTTCTGTTTGACTCTGTGCCAAGTTAGGCCTTGCTCTGCATTTGGCAATTAGGTCTCTGGCTGCCTTCCAAGGGAGATAAGGTGGGTATCTATTAACAATCCCCTGAAAGACTGTGGCAACTCCAGCAGACATCTATTGGAACCTTCACTGACTGTGACGCCTTGTGAGCTGGAATGACCATACTTCCCAGCCATATAAATGAAAGAAGGGTTTGGGGATAAGATTGTGATTTATGCTTTCTCAGGAAGCCTAGGTCAGAACAGAAAGCAGGTTAGTGGGGTGGGGAGGGAATGGGGATTTTGTAGTATCCTTCCCCTGCCATGCCCACAAAGCCACGCCCACAAAGCCACGCCCAGAGAACCGGCAGTAAAAAATTTGAATCTCACCTCTGGCCATCACCTTAATCACTAGACAAAACTGTCTCTCTATTATATTACATTACTTTCCAAGGTTATGGAACAGATAATTTTGGACTGGAATTTCCACAAGATAACTCATAGATACAAGAAGTTTTTTTCCCTTTCTGTTTCATTTGAAAGAGAAAAAATGGATATACTAAGAGAACCATGCATAAGCCACTTTGTACTTTGGAATAATCAACATGGTGGACTACAAGCTCAATAATAAAATAGCAAAATTGTTTGAGCCTTTTACATTAAAAAAAATGGAATTGAGTCATCGAACACACACAAAAAGAATCACACGTGCAAAAGAAACTGAGCTAAGCTGAACATGGCAGCTTTGTCTATCCCCTCAATGCCAAGTATCCAGAGATTAGTTTATTATATTTGTCTTTCCTACAGTGTCTACATTTGTGAAATACACTTTGAGCTGTAGAAATGTTGCTACTGAAAACTCTGCAGAGGATGGAAACCACTGTTGAAGAGGGGGGGAAAGACAGTACTAAATCTGCTACAAACTTGTACAGTAGTGTGATTGCTAATTTGTGAGCTTTTCCCCACTGTTGTTATTATTATGGTTTGTTGCACAGTGAACCAAAGGTTTAAACTGGATTTGGCATTTTTATCCACCTATCAAGTCCTTCCCAGGGACTTGGGATAGGCAGATGTGAATGCTTGATGTTGTTACAGGTATTGTGTCAGGATGTAAGCTGTTCCAAGCAAAGTTGCCTTTTGCAATTGACCGATCGTGAATTTGTCAATGTGGATGGGGTTCAAAAGTTGCTCCAGTTGTTTAGGGATTGCAACTATTACTAGTGGTACTATCTTTGCTTTCTTTGCGACAGTCATCCTACTTCTATTTAGGTCCCTGTATTTTGTGACTTTTCTCCAGTTCTTTCTCTTCTATTTGTCTGTCTCTAGATACTGCCATGTCCATCAAAGGCTATGCAAGCAAGATCCCATCAAACATAGAAAAGTCTTACAATTTTTACTACTTCTGCCACCCTCAGTAAATTTTACTAAGTCATCTAGATAGATACTTGGAAATCTTGATTTGCAAAACAGACTTTATGATCAATCTGAACCCCACAACAGTAACATTGGGATGAATTTACAAAAATTTAAATTGGAGGTGATTAAATTAAGATGATTAAATTAGAGGCTAAGCCAATAGCAAGAGCTTCTATTGTGATGTTAGAAAGAGTTGGAAATGTTAGATGTTCAAAAAGCAGGAATAGGAGAGAAATTAGACCAGTTCCAATCGCCACACCCCCACCGCGGGGAGGCGGAACCGGAGACACCTAGATGGTTCCGCCCCAGGCCCCTGATGGACCCAGAAAGGTTCCAGAGGGAGCTTGGGCCAATACCTGTATCCCTGCCCTGCGACTCGACTGAGGACCTAGTGGCCGCATGGTATAGTGCGGCCGCGGGGGCCTTGGACAAAGTCGCGCCCTTGTGGCCTCTCAGGCGGCGTCGAATCACTCAGGCTCCATGGTTTACTGAGGAGCTGAGGGGGATTAAACGCCTCAAGAGACACCTACAGAGTAGGTGGAGATACTCTCGATCCGAAGCTGACCGAACACTAGTAAGAGGCCATATAAGGACTTACTTAGTGGCGATAAGAGTGGTCAAATGTGAGTATTGTGCCACCCTTATCGCATCCGCAGAGAACCGCCCTGCCGCCCTGTTTGGGGTGACCCGCTCCCTCCTTCATCAGAGGCCGCGGGAAGCCCCTTTGCAGGGTCGAGCAGAGGAATTTGGAGTTTATCTGCAGGATAAAATCACTCAGATTCGGAACGAGCTGCTCTCCACTGAAAGCTGTCCAGTCGGTGTGTCCGATGCTGGTGTTGAGACACCATCTTGGGAGGAGTTTGACTTTGTCACTACCGAGGATATGGACAGGTTGTTGAGGAGCCTTAGGGCCACCACATGTTTATTGGACCCTTGTCCCTCCTGGCTTGTACTGGCATCCTGGGAGGTTACACGAGGCTGGCTCCAGGACATTGTGAACGCGTCTTTGAGTGAGGGGTTCTTAACTACCGCCTTGAAAGAGGCGGTTGTGAGATCTCTCCTCAAGAAGCCTTCCCTTTATCAAATGTGATAAAGTTAAAAAGCTTTGGCAACAATTGGAGAAAATGATATTTGAAATGATGGAGAAAAGAATAATATTGAGATCAGAAGCTATATTATTGTTGATAATCAAGGAAACAGAACTAACAAAATATGAGAAAGAATTGATTAGAATTATGATTATAGTGGGTAGAATTATAATAGCTAGATATTGGAAATTAGATGTGAATTTTAGAATAAAAGAGTGGTATTGTGAAATGTGGAAATTAGCTTTAAATGATAAAATGACATGTGGCATTAAATTTAGAAATGGTGTTTATAAAAAAGATACTTTTTGGAAAACGTGGAAACCATTTGTGGACTATGCGCTTGGAAATTTGGACGCTTCGATACCTGTACCCAGAGAACGTGGATTTTGGAGATCTTTTCTTATGTACAGCACAGGGTGAAATATTGTATATGTACATTGTATATGTATATGTATATTTTGTTGTAATGTCAAAAAAATTAATAAAAAAAATATAAATAAATAAATAAATAAAAAGAAGCCTTCCCTGGATCCAGCATTGTTGGACAATTACCGTCCGGTCTCCAACCTTCACTTCCTTGCAAAGGTTGTAGAGAGTGTGGTGGCTCAACAGTTTTCTCGACACCTGGAGGAAGTTGATTATCTAGACCCGCGCCAGTCCGGCTTCTGGCCCGGTCACAGTACTGAGACGGCATTGGTTGGTGGATGATCTCTGGAGGGCACGGGATAGAGGTTGTTCCTCTATCCTAGTCCTATTAGACCTCTCAGCGGCTTTCGATACTATCGACCATAGTATCTTATTGCACCGACTGGGGGGGTTGGGGGTGAGAGGCACCGTTTTACGGTGGTTCTCGTCCTACCTCTCTGGTCGGTCACAATGGGTGTTGGCAGAAGGGCAGAGGTTGGCCCTGAGGCCCCTCACATGTGGGGTTCCTCAGGGGTCAGTCCACTCGCCACTTCTGTTCAACACCTACATGAAGCCGCTGGGCGAGATCATCCATGGTTTTGAGGTGGAATACCATCTGTACGCTGATGACACTCAGTTGTACATATCTACACCAAACCACCCCAACGATGCCGTCGAGGTGCTGTCCCGGTGTTTGGAGGCTGTACGGATCTGGATGGGTAATAACAAACTCAAGCTCAACCCGTCCAAGACCGAGTGGCTGTGGTTTCCGGCACCCCGGTTCAGCCAGGTAACTCCAACTCTGGCCATCAGGGGCAAACAACTGGCCCCTGTGGAGAGGGCGCGCAACTCCTGGATTCCCGGCTGTCCATGGAGGACCATGTGACGGCCGTGGCCAGGGGGGCGTTCTATCAGGTACGCCTGATACACCAGTTGCGCCCCTTACTGGACCGGGTGGCCCTTCGCACAGTCACTCAAGCACTCATGACATCCCGGTTGGACTACTGTAACGCTCTCTACATGGGGCTCCCCTTGAGGTGCACTCAAAGGTTACAGCTAGTCCAGAATGCGCCCGCACGGGTGATTATGGGTGCCTCAAGGCAATCTCACATAACACCTCTCCTGCGCGAGCTGCACTGGCTACCTGTGGCCTTTTGGGTGCGCTTCAAGGTGCTGACTACCATCTTTAAATCGCTCCATGGCTCAGGGCCTGGCTACATACAAGACCGCCTTCTGCCCCATACATCCCTTCGACCTATCCGCTCCCACAGAGAGGGCCTTCTCCGGGTACCGTCGGCTGGGCAATGCCGGTTGGCGACACCCAGGGGAAGGGCCTTCTCTGTGGCGGGCCCAGCCCTCTGGAACGACCTACCCCCTGATTTACGCACTACCTCGGACCTCCGCCTCTTCCGCCAATATCTTAAGACGTATTTATTCCAACAAGCTGGCCTAGCATAGCCCCCCGTTTCTGACTTTTATTCTGATAAATTTTAATTCGTAAGGTTTTATAAGGGCTTTTAGCACGGGATATAATTTAATTAGTTTTTAATAATGTATTTTTGTATGTTTTTAAGATTGCCTGTGTGCCACCCTGGGTCCTTGCCAGGAGAAGGGCGGGGTATAATTTTGAAAATAAATAAATAAATAAATAAATAAATAAATAAATAAATAAATAAATAAATAAATAAATAAATAAATAATTAGAATTTCTTGAATCTCTTTAGTTCTATCTGGTGGCCTCTCATGGTTCAGAAATCAAGATCTGGTAATTATAATGTTGCTACCATGAATTCAACTATCTGTTTAGTTACTCTAGGCCACTACAGGGTCTGAATTAGAGGTGCTTTCAAAAATCAAATAATTTAGTTGTAGCTGTCAGGGGAAATGAAAATTCATGCAAAACTATAGTTAATGGAAGGGTTTGTAAAATATGTGAATCAAACAAAAACTAGTTTTTAGGTATTTTGGGTATTTGGGTATTTAGACTGGGAGAAAAAAAGCAAGTACACAGAAAGAATAAACACAGATAATGGAGGTAAACAATTTATGAGGAAGGATTAAGAGCCTCAGGTATTACAATTTGTTTTAGAGATTACTATGAAAAATCATAAAAGCCTATAGATTTTTAATAAGGAGGAAGGGATTTTATTTAATATAGTTACTTTAGAAAATGATTAGACAAGGAGGAGGAGGAGGAGGAGGAGAGGAGGAGAGGGAAGAGAGATGGAAGTCTTGATTGGGTGATCTGGCATGAGGAACGGACAGAATTGTGTTTGTATTTCCTTTCTGCTTTCTTTTCTGATGCATGTTTAATGAAGCTGAGTTATTGTCTCAAAACATCCCAAAGAAAGAAGCATGTATCAACTGTGACATGGAAGAACTCCAGTGCTACAGTTGTGTTTTGAAAGCACCACAGTCATTAGTAAATTCTATGTTTTTCACTCATACAACTAAACAACTGCAGCACATCTGTTTCAAATAAAACATTTGTTGCTCTGCAGCTAGCATAATTTGTCAAGCCTTTTTTTCCTCCCCAAAATGATAAAATATGCATGATTGGAGCATTCAGATAATCAACTGTTTTTACTAAACCGAAGCTTGATTGACAAAACATTGTTCAACCGGAAATAGGAATTAATGACTTGATGGGACCATTAAACATCTGTTAAGCTTTTTTAACTCAATAAACCTAAGTGTTTTCATTAAAAATCAGTAGAACATGACTGGGGAAAATACTAAAAAAAACCACAAGTCTGGATTTCTTAGTGGGTTTTGTGTGTTATCTCTATTTCTAGAAGAACGATAACTGCCCTCTCTTTTTCCAGCAGGCACAATTCCTTTGTAAAATGTCTTATGTTTTATTTCCATAATAAATCTGTGTGTGTGTGTGTGTGTGTGTGTGTGTGTGTGTGTGTGTGTGTGTGGTGTGTATGCATGCATAGCCATCATGCTTTTGTCATTTTACATCTGGATTATTGAAATGCACTCTACCTTCCCTTGAAGATCCATGGCTCGGGACCTAGCTACTTGCGGGATCGGATCCTGCCTCATACATCCTCACGACCGATTCGCTCCCACAGAGAGGGACTTCTCCGGGTGCCGTCCACTAGACTTTGTCAGCGGGCGACACCCAGGGGAAGGGCTCTCTCTGTGGCGGGCCCAGCCCTCTGGAACGACCTCCCCCCCGATATTAGGACCACCACGGATCTCCGCTCCTTCCGTCTTAAATTGAAAACACACTTTTTCTGCCTTGCCGGCCTGGGATAACTTCTCCTCTGTTTTTAGGGTTTTTTAGGGTTTTTTGGGGAATGGGGATTTTTAGTCAATGGTTTTAGTCAATGGTTTTTAGCACAGGAATTAATTTAATCTGTTTTTACATTGGTATGTATTTTGTATATTTATTGTTTTTATTTCCCCTGTGCACCGCCCCGAGTCCCTGTGGGGAGAGGGAGCGGTTAATAAATTTAACTATTATTATTATTATTATTATTAAGATGGCCTACAAGCTTTAGTTTGTGTAAGATTATGGGCACACCACAGCTTGTCTATGTAATATTCTATTTTTACATACGTTGGGCATGCTGTGGTTCCTGTCAGCTGAAGAGTGTTGGTTGTTGAGGACTAGAGTTCTTGCATTAGGTCTTGCTCTGTGGAATATCCTCCCCCCCCCCCCAGATATTAGAATGGCTCCGACCCTGTTGATCTTTCACTTGGCTTTAGAAATATGAGTGTCTTCCTGAACCTGGGAGCCTGAATGCCTTAAGGACCATGTTTCCTGGTTTTATTGTTAACTGGCCAAGTATCTTGGCTGCTGGGTATATTTATTTTGGAAGGTTTTTTTTGTTGGTTTTATTGTTTTAAAATGTTTTTATTGCAGCATTTTTTTTCCTGATTGTTAGCTCTCTAGAGTTAGTGAGGGGGGCAGCTAGAGAAATTGAAGAAGGAAGGAAGGGAGGGAGGGAGGGAGGGAGGGAGTAAGAAAGGAAGAAAGGAAGGAAGAAAGGAAAGAGATAGAGGGAAGGAAGAAAGAAAGAAAGAAAGAAAGAAAGAAAGAAAGAAAGAAAGAAAGAAAGAAAGAAAGAAAGAAAGAAAGAAAGAAAGAAAGAAAGAAAGAAAGAAAGAAAGAAAGAAAGAGTTTCTTGAGGTCCCCCTCACTGAGGGAATGCTAACTTTAGAATCTTGGGCTTCATCTTCCCAGGGATGACTCTGACATCTTTGAAACAACTTAGCCCTGTATATCCAGACCACTCTCTCTTTATTAAACTTGCAGAACAATGTACAAAAGAGGCTCTTCAGAAAGCTGTGTGGGTTTGAGAGGAAGAGGGTGTCTGTTGTAGCATGGTGGATTGATTGGTTGGTAAATGGATTGATTGCAATGTAAAAAGAAGGTCTGAGCTCAAAGTGAACAGTGGATCAGCCAGTCTTGAGGCCATACTGAGAATACTGAGAGTCGAGCTGTATTAACAAGACCAACACAGAAACATTCCATCAGCACCAGAGTTAGCAAAATGGATGCGGTCTCCAAAAGTTGAAAGAATGAAATGAAGTCCAAACTAAGTGACCAAGTCTTGCTTCCTCAGAAGAATGTTGGTGAGAAGAGAGTTAAGAGGGGTGGTAAATATAATTGGATGCCTCTCAACTGACATCCCTTGTCATTCTCTCTATTTAGAATTGAAGTTGTAACATCGCCTCTAATCACCAGAGAACCTTCAAAGAAGCTATCCAATCTTCAAATCATCCTGAAAGGCTATGAAGCACCATAAAGCTCCTGGCTTGGCTTGGCTCCTTGGAGACATCTGCATCAATCGGAAGGCTCAATTGAAAGATCGACAGATTAAAACATCCCTTCAAAAAATTGCACCTTGGGTTCTTGTGTCAGCATTGACTCCAGATCCCAAAAGAGCATGTGCAATATAATAAATGGATGGTGTCTGGCTTGAGACAAGTCATCCCTTTTTCTAGAAGAGTTACAGATTAATTAAGTGGGATTTCTACCTTTATCCTGCAGCTCAGGTAAAATAAACTTTGCATCTTAAAGAGTACTTCTGACATGCAATTTTCATGCATACATTTATCATAAGGAAGTCATATTGATCCTTGAAGACAGAGGTAGGCAATGTTTTCCAGACAGAAGATCTTACTCTGAAATGGAAGACTGGGGTAGCACCTTTAAAAGTTGGGAGGGCCTGGGAAACAATTAAATTTCTTCTGATTTTCATTTCACCTTAAATGAAATGAATTAGTCAATATGATTATTTCCCAGGAATTCAATATTTTCTTTTCACCGCAGTAACAAAAAAAAAATAAATACAACATTGGTGCAACTTTTGGAGAAACTCTGAGGTCTACATGGTGTCACATGTCACAAAAGACCCTTCTAGCTCTTCCCAATTATTTGTCAACCCTTTGCAATCAAATATAGATGACAAAATATGTCATCCATATTTGCAGAGAAAAAAGCTCCTGTATAAATTTTGCCATCCAAAATTGGCAGAGAAGAGCAATTAAGATGATTACAATCTGGAGACTAAAACATATGAGGAAAGGTTGCAGGATTTGCGTTTGGCTAGTCTAGAGAAAGAAAGGACTAAAGGGAACATGATAGTGGTATTCCAGTATTTGAAGGGCTGCCACAAAAAAGAGAGGGTCAACTTATTTTTTGTTTGTAAAAGTTTTATTGGTTTTATGACAATTTTAAGTATAACATATAAAGGATAAGCATAAACAGAGTTCTTACTTTATATTAACCGTATGTTCAATCATTTCTTTCTTTGCCATTTTCAATAATATTTCAAATACAATTACTTTTGTGACCTGAGCCTTGTCGATATTGCTCCCTCCTCCTTGTCCCCAGATGGAGGCATAGCCCCCTCCATTCCCATATCTTGTGTCTTGCTGCCCTTTTCCCCGCCTCCGCTATCTTTATCTTCTAGAAGGGAAGAATGTTTTTTAATAAAGGCTTCTGCCTCATTTACTGTCTTAATCCTAATTCTGCTTCCCTCCCAGAAAATCAACAGTCCGTCCCCCAAGGGAGTTTAACCGGCCCTGTAAGGGTACAAAAGGGGGTACGGCAGGGATGCATCCTGTCCCCCTCCCTCTTTAACTTCTATATTCAATTCTATGGTTGATCTCCTACAGAACCCTGACTTCCATCCCCCTAGCCTAGCACAACGCAAAGTTCCAATTCTCTTATATGCTGATGATGCCACTATTATCTCACAAACCCCCGTAGGACTGAAGAGAGACATCAGGGCAACACTTAACTATTGCAGGCAAAACAAGCTGGTCCTGAACTTTGAGAAATCAAAAATTCTAGTTTTTGCTAAAAGACCTAGCCAATACCCCTGGAAAATAGAAGGACATAGTCTGGAACAGGTTAGAACATTTAGGTACCTGGGGGTGGTTTTCCATGCACAAGGAACGTGGAAGGCACACCTGGATAACATTTTTCAAGTAGCCACTAGGTCCTCAAATGCAATTAAGCATTTCTTTTACACAGGTCGCGGCCAGTTAGTACCCGCTGCCCTAAAACTTTTTGAGGTCAAAACATTGGCACAAATACTATATGGGGCACAAACAGGAATCCTCATAAAGAAAGACTTGATAGAAACCATACAATCCAAATTCCTGAGAGTCATCTTGGCTGCACCCAAAGGAACTCCAAATGCCCAGTTAAGAATTGAGGCAGGTATGCCTCAAATTCAGGTAAGAGCCTGGAAGATGATGATCATCCATTGGCTTAAAATGCAATTCTTTCCAGAGGGGCTCTCCCCACTAGTGTTGATTGACAACTTCCCCTCCCCCTGGAATCAGGCAATTGAGCACAAGCTGGGCACTTATGGGCTCTCACCGGTACTTTTAATGTCTCTGGACTTTGATCAAGTGAAGCAAGTAGTAATTAATAGAATGAAGGACATGGAGTTCCAAGAAGAACTAAATAGATTGCCTTTCCACAATAGGAACAGAATCAAACAGGGTGTGTGGGAATCGGCAAGATATTTAAATGACCTCATCTTCCCAAAACAAAGAATAGCTTTCTTCAGAGCCAGATTTAACATTCTACCTTCAGCACTTCTCTAGGGCAGGTATAAGAGAACACCTATAGCAGAACGGGTTTGTATATGTGGTAAAAGAGAAGTGGAAGATATCTCACACGTTCTACTACACTGTGAGCTATACAGAGCTTGCAGGTCTGCATATATTCTCCCCTTATTAGAGAGATTACCAGGGAGGGCAGACAAATTTTATCTGGACCTCCTCCTCCAGGACACGAACCCGGCTACTACGCATGCCGTGGCAAAATTCTGTGCTTCCGCAATGTCCATAAGAAAAAAATTGGTTATAGAAGGATAGTTGTGATCTTGTACCAATCATTTGGACATATCTCTAACAATTTCTGGACCATGGTTTTTACATACATACTTAACGCTTTTGCACCTAGGTAAACCAGCAAATGACCTGAACAAAGTGAGAACATGTATGCTACTTTCCACTTATAATGCTGACATTTTAAAAATTATATCTTAAAGTTAGTATTTTTTAACATATGGTTAAATGTAACATGTATTGCTGGTCTTTGACAGTAATAAAGATTTATTCTATTCTATTCTATTCAACAGTCCCTCTGGCAATAACCATCTAAACCAGGCATGTCCAAAGTCCGGCCCGCGGGCCATTTGCGGCCCGGGGGTCGGTTTAATACGGCCCTCCAACAGCCCTCCCTGCTCTGTATAAATGTGGCCCTCCCTTCCTCCCTCTGTCTCTGGGGCTGTGTGGCTGGGAGGGAGGTGGACGGAGGTTATGGACGCCTCCTCCCGCAGTGGGCGAGGGAGCAGGCGGGGTGAGCACCGAAGGCTACCGTCATCTTAAGCACCACCGAGGCTGTCGCCCGGCAGGGGCGTCAGGCAGGGAAGCCGGTCGCGCCTCCATCGCTGCACATTCTGGGGCTGCGAAGCTGGGAGGGAGGTGAATGTGCGGCCCCAGAACGTCCGCTTGGCGCGTTCACCTCCCTCCCAGCCATGCAGCCCCAGAACGTGCAGCTCCCGCCACGCAAGGTCGCCCGGCAGGGGCGTCAGGCAGGGAAGACGGACGCGCGGCCTCAGAATGTAAGCCGTGGTGCCTGCCGGAGGGAGCCGCGATGGAGACGCGACCGGCTTCCCTGCCTGACGCCCCTGCCGGGCGACAGCCTTGGTGGTGCTTAAGATGACGGTATCCTTGGGTGCTCACTCCGCCTGCTCCCTCGCCCGCTGCCAGTGGCGAGGGAGTGACTGACAGACACAGAGAGAGACAGAAGGGGAGGGAGGGAAAGACAGAGAGACAGACAGAGACAGAGAGAAAGAGAGGGAGGGAGAGAGACAGAGAGAGACACAGATAGAGAATGAATCGGAATCGGATAGAATCGGAGACAGACGGGGAAAGAGGGAGAGACAGACATACAGAGAGAGGGAGGGAGGGAGAGAATCAGAGAGAGTGACACACACAGAGACAGGGAGAGACAGAGAGAGGGAGGGAGAGACAGATAGATAGAGACTGATTAAGTGAGTGAGAGACAGACAGACACACACACACACACACACACAGAGTGACAGAGAGAAAGAGAGAAAGAGAAAGAGAAAGAGAAAGAAAGAGAGAAAGAGAAAGAAAGAGAAAGAAAGAGAGAGAGAAAGAAAGAGACAGAAAGAGAGACAGAAAGAAAGAGAAAAAGAGAGAGAGAAAGAAAGAGAGAGAGAGAGAAAAAGGGAAAGAAAGAAAGAGAGAAAGAGAGAGAGAGAAAGAAAGAGAGACAGAAAGAAAGAGAAAGAGAGAGAGAGAAAGAAAGAGAGAAAGAGAGAGAAATGGAGAGAGAGAGGAAGAAAGAGAGAGAAAGAGAGAGAGAGAGTGAGAGAGAAAGGGAGACAGAAAGAAAGAGAAAAAGAGAGAGAGAGAAAGAAAGAGAGAAAGAGCGAGAGAAATGGAGAGAGAGAGAGAGGAAGAAAGAGAGAGAGAGAGAGAAAGAAAGAGAGACAGAAAGAAAGAGAAAGAGAGAGAGAGAGAAAGAAAGAGAGAAAGAGCGAGAGAAATGGAGAGAGAGAGAGGAAGAAACAGAGAAAGAGAGAAAGAGGTAGGTAAGTTTTTTAAAAATTTATTTTCAATACATTGTGAAAACTCAACTGTCAGTTGATCTTAATGTTATGAAATGAAAAGTATGTCATTTGCAATTAACTTGGCATAAAATAATTTATTTGCATTTAATTGTAATGGTTCAAAGAATGTTCGGAAAAATGTTCGGCCCTCCACCATGTTCACTTCATCCAATCTGGCCCTCGTTGAAAAAAGTTTGGACACCACTGATCTAAACCAAACTCCTCTGTTATATAATTTCTTTGACAAGAAGGAATATCTCCTCCTTGTCTCTCTTATTTTTTTCGGAATTTATTTTAGAATGGTAATTTCTTTATCTTGATATCTTAAAGGTTCCCCCCCCCCCTTTGGGCCTCCAGTACCTCATCCCTCGTGGTCCTCCTGAGAAATTTGACATGTACCTCTCTTGGAACATTATGACTTCTAGCATATGCTGAATTAATTCTATAAACCAGATCCATATCCCACCACAGTTGTTCTTTATCTCTCTTAAGGTATTCTGCTAGAATTGTACTCATAATGTCTTTAAGATCTTCATTTTCTGTTTCTGGTAAGTTCTGAAACCTAAGAAAAAAGGACATTCTTTCCAATTCTATTTTAGACATAAAATTTTCCAGATCTAAATTCCCCTTTCAGATCTCCTTAACCTCTTTCCCCATCTCAGCTGCCCCTCCCTCCAACACCCAATTCTCTGTCTATTTTCTGTTATGTCTTTTTGAATTGCTCTGATTTCATCTTTGAAGTCCGCTAACTCTTTCCTTAATTCGTTTTGACCTCTCATGATTTCCTGAAGCATTTGATTAGCAGATAATTCTTTCGAGTGCTCTTCTGCAGTTTCTTTTTGTAATAATGAAGTAATTTTCGGTTGCTACATACTTCGGCTTGAAGTTGCTGAGGGAGGGGCCAAGATTGATTTGCCCGTTGGTGGTTTTTTAGGACCCATTGTCTAAATTCAAAGTTAGTAAATCTTTTTGCAAAGAAAATGGCATCAGAGGGCATGCGACTGAGACGGTCCAAGGTATCAGAAAAGTCTGAAAGCAAAAAGTTAATTCTCCTTCACTGTACCAAGGCACAGAGGTACATCAATAAAAGGAAAGCCATGTAATCCAAATCCAGAAAGTCCACGCAGCAGGGGAGATCCAAAGAGAGCCTTCCGGGAAGGTGTTAAAAGACACCAAGAGTTTCCCCAAGGCGGTTACAAAAGGCAGACTTCATTTGCAAATGCAAAGGTGAGAACAAAGGGAAGCTATCTTTCCTCCTCCCTTTCGCAGAGAGAAGAGTAAAAGTTACAAATTTTTTTTTAAATCAGCTCAGCAATCACCTCCTGTAATTGCAATTCAGTCTTTTCCAGGATAGATAATTCAAATGGCAGATCAGCCTCTATTCTCTCCATTCCAGTATGGAGAGAGGTTGCTTGAATGCTGCTTTGTCCGAGAGGGGGTTAAAACCCCACTCTAATCTCTGTTTGAATAGATTGAGCAGAAACTTACAGTGATCTTTTGCTTATCCATTATCAGTCATCAAAGAGATTAAGAGAGGATCCCCACTGCCAGCATTTCAGCCACTCTTCTTTATTTAATTTGTTTCTCCCGGAGTTCCTTCAGCGAAGAGGCAAACATGCCCTCCTACAGCTTCCCGGCTCCTGGGGTGAAACTGGAAACACCCCCAACAGCTGCTGCCAGGTTTGGGGGCTTCCAGCAAGCCACCCTATGGCAGGGGGCCCCTCCGAGGCCCCCTGTGCTCCTAAAGAGCCCACCAAGAAGACAGACGGCAGACGAACACGTCCGTCGCCTACAGAAACCGGAAGTGAAGTCCAGGGTCAACTTATTTTTCAAAGCACCAAGAAAAAGAAAAAAAACAATGGATGGGAACTAATCAAGGAGAGAAGCAACCTGGAATTAACAGTGGAACAGCTTCCCTCCAAAAGTTGTGGGTGCTCCATCACTGAAGGTTTTGAAAAAGAGATTGGATGTTTCTTAGAGATGCAACCCACATGACACCTTAGGGGGTTGCAGATTGGGCAATGGGATGTGGGTTGTTGGGGGGAGGGGGTTGGGCAAATGTTTGATATGTATGATTTTGCGCGTTTCTGCCTCAGACCTTTACTTCACTGCTATCTTTTCATAACCAGTAAAAGTACTATTAATTCCACAAACAATGGAGTTGAGTGGTTTCTTTCTTGGTTGCTGAAGGAGGCATGCTTGACAGTCATCTTTTCTGGGTAAATTGTCTGAACTATTAATCACCCCCAATCTAAACTTGCAATGTCAGAATGCTGCAAGGTTGGGGAGAGGAATGTTCCATCAAGGCTTCTTCTTCAAAGACTGAAGACAGGAGCAAGACTGGGTGACCAGGAGAAATGACAAGAGCCATCATCTGATACTACAGCCATGGGCTGCAAAATACAAGGGCTGGAAACATGAGTCATGACCCTATCTTGTTGGGTGTTACTCCTCTTTTCCAAAGTGCCTCTTGCACCAGTTGCTGATTGTCTCCTAATTTTACTTGTTAAATTTATACAGGTAGTCCTTGACCTACGATCACAATTGAGCCTAAAAATTTTGTTGCTGACTGAGACATTTGTTAAATGAGTTTTTGCCCCATTTTACGACTTTTCTTGCCACAGTGTTAAGTGAATCACTGCAGTTATTACATTAGTAATGTAACACAGATGTTTGTGCAGATAAGATTATCACTCCTGCTGTCAAGCAAAACCAAGCATTTAATAGTGAGTGCCATACCATGTGCATGAATCATACAAGTGGCAAGAAAATAGGGGCAGTTAGGCATAACACATGTTATGTAGATAGTAAATACAGGTTCAATCAAAATGAACTCAAATGTCTATACACCAATGCACAGAGTATGAGGAATAAACAGGCAAATTAAAAATTCAAGTAAAAGAGGGCAGATACAATATTGTTCCCATTACAGAAACTTGGTTGGATGAAACCAACAAATGGAACATACAGCTAGAAGGATTAAAATTATTTAAAAGAAATAGACCAAATAAAAGAGGAGGTGGAGTTGCACTATATATAAGAAATAACTACATTTCTACAGAAATAGAGCACAGCAACAATGAGAACTACCTTGAATGCATTTGGGTCAATATTAAAGGTTGGGGGGGGTGACATTGCCCTAGGTCTATACTACAGGCCACCCAACCAAGCAGAGGAAATAGATTAACTTTTTGCTAGCCATCTGTCAGCCTTCGCTTGACTGCTTGCTTCGGCTGCCATTGAAACAGGGAGGGTGGGGCTGTGGGCATTATGTGTGCAGGAGGAAGATGGAGCTAGGAGGTGAGATCGTCAAGGCCAACGGTATCGGATTCCATTCTGATGACCGCTGTGGACGTGCTACCCATCTGACATCGTGCATAATATTACATTGGACACTATTGTGGGGGCCATGGGTTATTGGGGATGGCTTATGCTTTGATATGTATGCTTCGTTCCCAAATTCCTCATTCCTTGCTTAACCTTCGCTGCTGTCCTTTCTTATTCAGTAAAAGTAACCTTAAACATTCACAATGTGTTTAAGTGTGGTCTTTCTTGAGTAATGGAAGAAGCAGGCCTGACAAAAAGCAAGGAATCACTTCACACTCAGTAGTGAGTGTAATAAAACAATAACTCCAAAGCCAAATGTCGGACCCTGGAAAAGAAGAAACTCTGGGGGCTACAGCGCTCGATCCTACCATTCCGAAAAAAGAAAACAAAGAAGAAACAAGGTTAGTAATGGAATTATTGGCCGATATTAACCTGGGGCCCAAGCCCGAGGAAAAATCAGTTCATCATCGCTGGTCTGAGGGAGTGGGTATGAAGGGAGCCTCTGAAGAAATTCCCCCGGGGGTTACAACCACCTGGCAGGAGGTAGAGGAAGAAAATTACTTAAGAGAACAGGCAAGAGCACTAATCTGGGAGGAGTAAGCCAGAGAACAAAAGTGGGGGAGGGATCCTTATCCCCATAAGTGGGGAGAGGAAAAAAGAAAGGAAGAAACCCCGTTCCTTTCCAGTTTTGGACGTGACGGACGCGTTCTCTACGCGTCTGCCGCTGTGTTTCCTTGGTGGGTGCCTTCGGGTGCAGGGGGACACACGAAGAGTCCCCCCCATAAAGGCGACCTGCGGTGAGGCCCCCATCCCGATGGCGGTTGGGGGGGCCCGTTCCTGCTATGCCCTAGGAGCCGAGGAACGGAGTGCGGGGGGAGCATTTCCCTTTCGCTGAGGAAATCGGAACTAATGGAAGATTTCTACAAAGAGCAGAAATACCGGGGCTGAATGGCTGCGCCGAGGTTCCAGACCAGAAGAAATGGGAAATGTGAGTGACCTATATTAAATTTCTGCATTCAACTCTTTGAAAAAGAGAAAATAGGGGGGAGTTGGGAGAAACAACCCCCCTGGAAACAAAAGCGGCATTTGCAAATCAGCCCCGTGATCGGGAGAGAGTGAAAGTGACATCCGATGGACTTATGTTAAAAGGAAATGTTTGCCAAATAAGGAATTGCTGTAAAAAATTGTTTCCTGAGTCTTGCTACATTTAAAATGGATTGTTTGTAAATTTTTACTTTCTTCATCGCTGCCAGAAAGGCGGAAAGATGTCGTTTCTTTGTTCCCAGAATGGAATCTCTTTTTTCTGAAAGTAAGCATTACTTCAAACTAACAATCTAAATGAGACTAATTTAAAATATATATAAAAAAGCCTACTCTAGTGACTTTCAGTGTTCTCTTCTTTTGTGAAGCCTTCTATTTTTGCGTGGAAAATTATATCTTACTCTTCTCTCTGGAAGTTGCAAGTCTAATTTGAACTTTAAGAAGATCTTGCTTTTGTCTCAGACTTCACGGACTGCCTGCCCACCGGCGCCATTTCCTTTTTTCTTTTTTCACACCAACATCTAAAACTTTAACCATGGCAGCGAGAAAGCCTCCAGCTGGGAAATCAATCTTTGCCCCAGCATCTACAAAGCCTAGCCCAACCTCACAGCCAAAAATCACAGCACTATTGCAGAGGGAAACAGAAGCGGAGGATCCCAAACCATTATCGACAGAGGAGATGTTTCAAAAAATAATGAACGAAATACAACAAATCTGGAAAGACAATTTAAGTACAAGACTGGAACTATTAGAGGCACAAAGAGAAATAACAAATAATAAGCAAAAAATTGAGGGGCTGGAGGGAGGGGCAGTTGGGATGAAGGAAGAAATAAAAGATTTTAAGAAAGAAATTACTGATATTGCCGGTCAGATGTCTAGAATCGATTTTGAACGTATGCCCTTTTTTTTAAGATTTCAGAATGTCCCAGAGTCAGATAATGAGATTTTAAAAGATTTAATGGCTACAATGTTAGCGGATTATACTAAGAAAAATAAGGAGCTTATCTAGGGGGACATTGATTTGATTTATAGAATTAACTCAGCATATGCCAGAATAAATGATGTACCCAGAGAGATACATATTAAGTTTATAAGAAGGTCAACAAGGGATGAGATCCTGAGAGTGCAAAGAGGAGGGCCCTTGATATACCAACAGAACAAGGTGGCCATATTGAAGCAGATCCCCCCAAAAATACGAGATATAAGAAGGAAATACTCCTTCTTATCGAAAAAATTGCACAAAAAAGGGGTGTGGTTCAAGTGGTTGATGCCTGAAGGAATGCTGGTATTCTGGGAGGGAGGAAGAGTTAGAATGAAAACAGTAGAAGAGGCGGAGAATTTTCTTAAAAAACACTCCTCAATCCTGGATGATGACGACACGGGAACGGGAAGGGCCACGGCTCCGCCTACTGGTGGGGTGGAGGAGGAAGAAACAATAGCAAAGAGGCTCAGATCACAAAAATGACTTTTTCTTTCTTTCTTTTTTATGTATGGTAATTCCTGTATGGATGTTAATGGAAACAAAGTAATCGAATGTATGAAATTTTATTTTTGACTATGAACGCTATGATTTAAAATGTATGTACCCCTTCCTACTTTTACTATTTCCTAACGGAATTGATTTTTTAAGAAGACTCGGAGGTAGTCACCATCCCCGATGTGGAAGCTCTAAAATATTGTTAAAATGCCTTACCTACCCCTTTCCTTTTATAAAATATTAAAACTAATAAAAAATTATTTAAAAAAAAAAAGAAAGGAAGGAAGAACCCCACCCCCCTGGAAAAGGAAACTACCCGAAGAGATGGGCCCCCGTCACATGTTGAAAAAGCAAGGGTAATTGCTCCTGGAGCAGATCAAAGGAGAGAGTCGAGCCCTGCAGCATGCAGAATGGCAACAATTCCCCTCCTGGGAATTAAGTTTGGAGGAAACTCAAAAGATCTGGGATTTTTTTTTACTGCAAGTCAGCAATTTTGTTAGGCAGGCTGCTTTCGATCTGCCAGATGATGAAGCTAAAATAAGAGTTGTTTCTCTGGTGTTGGAGGGCAAGCTGCAGATTGGATGGTCTCACTGCATAATGATAATTCTCCCTTATTGGGAGATTTCAACAGATTTATGACCGCCTTAAGAAAGCATTTTGAAGACCCCCTCCTTCATAGAAAAGCACGGCTTGAAATGAAAACTTTACGCCAGGGGAACAGGCCAGTACAGGACTATACTCAGCGTTTTCTTGAGCTCGCTGTTTATATGAGAGGTTGGAGCCAGGAAGCCCTCATCGATAATTATACTGAAGGTTTACATCCCACTATATATCAAAGCTGTATCAACAGACGCAGTCCAGAAACGCTCCAAGATTGGTACGAACTTGCAGCTGACGTAGAAATTGACCTAGCAAGAAATAAAAGCCTTTTTGAAATGGAAAGGGAAAGAGAAAGAAAATTCTCCCCCCCTCCCGCCGCAAGCCGTGATGACCAAAGGGGAGGGAAAGGAGGAGCCGTTGGCAAACCTCGCACTAACACCTGTTTCCGATGCAGGAGGGAGGGGCACTGGGCTAATAACTGCAGAATGAAATCAAAGCCCCAGCCCCAGTCATTAGCCGAGATGAGAAAGACCACCAGAAACCCGAGCATGCGCGTAAAGCAAGCGATAAGTGGAATGGAACCTCTGGATCTTACTACCTTGTTTATGCCTTGTTTATGCCTATGCCAATGTATTCCAGACTAGACCTATTACAACTGCGAGAGTCCCCGCTCTCGCAGGTTTGGCCCTCCATTCTATCGAGGGCCCGCCTCGATGAAGGATTCATTGATCTGAAGAGGCGGGCGAAACGCGGCTTAAGGGGGTTTTTAGCGGGTAGATTATTGTTAATTTTAGAGGGTACCAGGGAGGGGGGAGGGTATAGTCAATTAAAAAGAGAGGGCCAGGCTTGCAGTCGACGGAAGGAAGCGGAGGCCGATAGGGGGGGGGACACACAAGTCGTTCCAGCTGGGGGCATACCGATTCAGAGGGTCGTGGGGAGAGGCAGGACCGAGGGGAGACAAGCTACATCCTCCCGGTTGTTGGCGCGCGGCCGTTGGTTAGAAACGGTCGGGCGCCACAACCCCCGCAAACTAGGTGGTCAGGAGGTACAGAGCCAGGGCCTGCGGCTGATGTATTGCAATGCCAGGTCCGTTGTCAACAAGGCCCCCCTCATTAGTGACCTTCTGGCCGGAATAACGGAGACCTGGTTGGGCCACGAGGGAGGACTTCCCCTCGTTGAAATGTGCCCACCAGGCTACCGTGCTTTTCATCAGCCGCGGGCCCTAGGCAGGGGTGGTGGGGTAGCGGTCATTGTAAAAGAAGGTCTTGAGGCGAGAGAGACCATTGTGCCACAGACTACCGGTTGTGAGTCCCTCTGTGTGAAGTGGGGCCTAGGGAGGCAGTTGGGCCTGCTGGTTGTATACCTGGCTCCCCGCTATGTAGCAGCAGCCCTGCCCGAGCTCCTCGAGGTGATCGCTACGGTGGCAGTGGAGACCCCCAGACTTTTAGTCATGGGGGACTTTAATCTGCCATCGGTGGGCGAATCATCCGAGGCAGCTCGGGAGTTCATGGCTTCCATGACGGCCATGGACCTGACCCAAGTAATTCAAGGCCCCACTCACGAGGGTGGACATACACCGGATCTCATCTTTGTCTCAGGCCAATGGAAGAGTGATCTGGGTATAGGGGATATAGTCATCACGCCCTTGTCATGGTCAGACCACTCACTTCTCCGCCTCGACTTTCCGACCGCTGCTCCCCTCCGCGGGGAGGCGGAACCAGAGTCTCCAATCTGGTACCGCCCCAGGCGCCTGATGGACCCGGATGGGTTCCAGACGGCGCTTGGGCCATTTCCTGTATCCCTGACCTGTGCCCCGATGGAGGACCTCACGGCCGCATGGAACATTGCGGCCGTGGGAGCCTTGGATCGGGTCGCGCCCTTGCGGCCTCTCTTGCGGCGGCGAACCACCCTGGCTCCTTGGTTTACTGAGGAGCTGCGGGTGATGAAACGCCGCAAGAGATGCCTAGAGGGAAGATGGAGGTCTAGCCGTTCTGAATCTGACCGGACACAGGTAAGAGCCCATTTACGGACTTACATTGTGGCGCTGAGAGTGGCCAAACGTCATCATTGTGCCACTCTCATAGCATCCGCAGAAAACCACCCTGCCGCCCTGTTTAGGGTGACCCGCTCCCTCCTTCAACAGAGGGAGCGGGAAGCCCCGCTACAGGGTAGAGCAGAGGAATTTGTGACTTTTCTGCAGGAGAAAACCGCTCAGATACAGAGTGAGCTAGCCCCCATTCATGGCCCAGTGGGATGCCACGAGAGAGATCTCGTTTGGGAGGAGTTTGACTCCGTTACTTCCGAAGATATGGACAGGTTACGTGGGCGACTGCGAGCCACCACATGTTTACTGGACCCGTGTCCCTCCTGGCTTGTACTGGCATCCTGGGAGGGGACACGAGGCTGGCTCCAAGAGGTTGTCAACGCATCCTTGAGTGAGGGCTCCTTACCTGCTTCCCTAAAAGAGGCGATGGTGAGGCCCCTCCTCAAGAAGCCCTCTTTGGATCCAGCTCTTTTAAACAACTATCGTCCTGTCTCCAACCTTCCCTTTTTGGCGAAGGTTGTCGAGAGTGTGGTGGCACAACAGTTTCCCCGTCACCTGGATGAAGTTGATTATCTAGATCCGCGCCAGTCCGGCTTTCGGCCCGGGCATAGCACCGAGACGGCATTGGTCGCGTTGGTGGATGATCTCTGGAGGGCCAGAGATGGGGGTTGTTCCTCCATCCTGGTCCTATTAGACCTCTCGGCGGCTTTCGATACCATCGACCATGGTATCCTATTGCATCGGCAGGGGTGGTTGGGGGTGGGAGGCACCGTTCTGCGGTGGTTCTCCTCCTACCTCTCTGGCCGATCGCAATTTGTGTTGGCAGGGGGGCAGAGGTCGACCGCGAGACCCCTTATATGTGGGGTGCCTCAGGGGTCGGTCCTCTCACCCCTCCTGTTTAACACATATATGAAGCCGCTGGGTGAGATCATCCGTGGTTTTGGGGTAGAGTATCATCTATACGCTGACGACACCCAGCTGTATATATCTACCCCAGACCACCCCAACGATGCCGTAGCGGTGATGTGCCAGTGCCTGGAAGCTGTGCGGATCTGGATGGGAAGTAACGGACTCAGGCTAAACCCGACCAAGACCGAGTGGCTGTGGTTTCCGGCTGCCCGATTCAACCAGCTCATTCCATCGCTGGCCATAGGGGGCGAACATCTTGCCCCTGTGGATGGGGCGCGCAATTTGGGTGTCCTCCTGGATACCCGGCTGTCAATGGAAGATCAGGTGACAGCCGTGGCCGGGAGGGCGTTTTACCAGGTTCGCCTGGTACGCCAATTGCGCCCCCTATTGGATCGGGACGCCCTTCGCACAGTCACTCATGCCCTCGTGACATCCCGACTGGACTATTGTAACTCTCTCTACATGGGGCTTCCCTTGAGGTGCACCCGGAGACTTCAGCTGGTCCAGAATGCAGCCGCGCGAGCAATTATGGGTACCACAAGGTACACCCATGTAACACCGCTCTTGCGCGAGCTGCACTGGCTGCCTGTCGTCTTCCGGGTGCGCTTCAAGGTATTAATTATCATCTTTAAAGCGCTCCATGGCTCGGGACCTAGCTACTTGCGGGATCGGATCCTGCCTCATACATCCTCACGACCGATTCGCTCCCACAGAGAGGGACTTCTCCGGGTGCCGTCCACTGGACTTTGTCGGCGGGCGACACCCAGGGGAAGGGCTCTCTCTGTGGCGGGCCCAGCCCTCTGGAACGACCTCCCCCCCGATATTAGGACCACCACGGATCTCCGCTCCTTCCATCTTAAATTGAAAACACACTTTTTCTGCCTTGCCGGCCTGGGATAACTACTCCTCTGTCTTTAGGGTTTTTTGGGGGGTGGGGATTTTTAGTTAATGGGATTTTAGCACAGGAATTAATTTAATCTGTTTTTAAATTCGTATGTATTTTGTATATTTATTGTTTTTATCCTCCCTGTGCACCGCCCCGAGTCCCTGTGGGGAGAGGGAGCGGTTAATAAATTTAACTATTATTATTTATTATTATTACCTGCCGTCAGCAGCAGAGGAAGGAGCCAGATGACTGGGAAAAAGACACAGAATCAGCTGACGAAAACTACAGAGTTTGGGTGAGTTCCCGTTCGGGCCCCATGACCATCCCCCTTAAAATTACAGCCCCCTCTAGTGGCTGCAACTGCGAATTGTTTAAGAATGTGTTTAAGTGTGGTCTTTCTTGAGTAATAGAAGAAGCAGGCCTGACACCAGCTAACCAAGGTATGTAGGAAGCACACCACAATAGAGGTGGGGGATTTTAACTACCCTGACATCAACTGGGAAACAAACTCTGCACCAAGTGGAAGATCCAGCAGGTTCCTAACAAAACTAGCAGACAACTTTGTTTCTCAAAAAGTAGAGAAGGGAACAAGGGGATCAGCCATATTGGACTTAATTCTCACTAACAAAAAGGAAATGATAGATGGTGTTGAAGCCACAGGAGCCCTGGGGGCAAGTGACCATGCAATATTGGAATTCAACATTATGCAAATGCAAGTAGTAGAACAAAGTCAAACTAGAATCTTGGACTTTAAGAGAGCTAATTTCAATAAAGAGAGCTTTGGAAAAAATTCCATGGATGAAAATCCTCAAAGGGAAAACAACTCAAGAAGCTTGGGAAATTTTGAAAAATGAGATTACAAAAGCCCAGTCTAGCACAATACCAATGAAGAAGAAAAATAAGAGCTCGCAAAAGAAACCAACATGACTGTATAGAGAACTCTCTGACAAATTGAAAGACAAAAAACATAAGTATAAAAAGTAGAAAGAGGGGGACATAACTAAGGCAGAACATCAGCAAATAGCCCGAGCTTGTAAAGATGAAGTTAGGAAAGCTAAGGCTCACAATTTTATTTATTTATTTATTTTATTTTATTAAATTTATACCCCGCCCTTCTCCTTGTTAGGACCCAGGGCGGCGCACAGGCATTATATAAAACCATAAATACAATATACATCAATTAAAAATATATTAAATTAATTCACCCGTGCTAAAACCCGTTTAAAACCGTAACCAAATTATAATTTATATTTAAAAGTCAGACGCGGGGGGTTATCCTAGGCCGGCTTGTTGGAATAAGTACGTCTTAAGACGTTGGCGGAAGAGGCGGAGGTCCGAGGTAGTGCGAAGGTCGGGGGGTAGGTCGTTCCAGAGGGCCGGGCCCGCCACAGAGAAGGCTCTTCCCCTGGGTGTCGCCAGCCGGCATTTGCCCGGCCGATGGCACCCGGAATAGGCCCGCTCTGTGGGAGCGGACCGGACAAAGGGATGTATGGGACAGGAGGCGGTCTCGTATATAGCTAGGCCCCGAGCCATGGAGCGATTTAAAGATGGTGGTCAACACCTTGAAGCGCACTCGAAAGGCCACAGGCAGCCAGTGCAGCTCGCGCAGGAGAGGTGTTATGTGGGCTTGCCTTGAGGCACCCATAACCACCCGCGCGGCCGCATTCTGCACTAACTGCAGCTTTCGAGTGCACCTCAAGGGGAGCCCCATGTACAGAGCGTTACAGTAATCCAGCCGAGATGTCACGAGCGCTTGAGTGACTGTGCGAAGGGCCCCCCGGTCTAGTAAGGGGCGCAACTGGCGTATCAGGCGAACCTGATAGAATGCCCCCCTGGCCACGGCCGCCACATGGTCCTCCATGGACAGCCGGGAATCCAGAAGGACGCCCAAGTTGCGCCCACGGGGGCAAGATGTTCGCCCCCAATGGCCAGTGTTGGATTTATCTGGCTAAACCGGGGTGCCAGAAACCACAGCCACTCGGTCTTGGATGGGTTGAGTTTGAGTTTGTTACTACCCATCCAGATCCGTACGGCCTCCAGACACCGGGACAGCACCTCGACGGCATCGTTGGGGTGGTTTGGGGTGGATATGTACAGCTGAGTATCATCAGCGTACAGATGGTACTCCACCCCAAAACCACGGATGATCTCGCCCAGTGGCTTCATGTAGGTGTTGAACAGAAGTGGCGAGAGGACCGACCCCTGAGGAACCCCACATGTGAGGGGCCTCGGGGCCGACCTCTGCCCTCCTGCCAACACCCATTGCGACCGACCAGAGAGGTAGGATGAGAACCACCGTAAAACGGTGCCTCTCAGCCCCAACCCCCACAATCGGTGCAATAAGATACCATGGTCGATGGTATCGAAAGCCGCTGAGAGGTCTAACAGGACCAGGATAGAGGAGCAACCTCTATCCCGAGCCCTCCAGAGATCATCCACCAACGCGACCAATGCCGTCTCGGTACTGTGACCAGGCCGGAAGCCGGACTGGCGCGGGTCTAGATAATCAACTTCCTCCAGATGTCGAGGGAACTGTTGAGCCACCACACTCTCAACAACCTTCACTAAAAAGTGAAGGTTGGAGACGGGACGATAATTCTCTAATAAAGCCGGGTCCAGGGATGGCTTCTTGAGGAGGGGCCTCACCACCGCCTCTTTCAAGACGGTAGGCAAGAACCCCTCACTCAGAGATGAATTCACAATACCCTGGAGCCAGCCTCGTGTCACCTCCCAGGATGCCAGTACAAGCCAGGAGGGGCACGGGTCCAATAAACATGTGGTGGCTCTAAGGTTCCTCTGCAACCTGTCCATATCCTCAGTAGTAACAAAGTCGAACTCCTCCCAAGGTGTTATCTCAAGACCAGCACCAGGCACCTCGACCGGACCACTAGTGGAGGGCAGCTCGTTCCGAATCTGAGTGATTTTGTCCTGCAGGAAAACTCCAAATTCCTCTGCTCGACCCTGCAAAGGGGCTTCCCGCGGCCTCAGATGAAGGAGGGAGCGGGTCACCCCAAACAGGGCGGCAGGGCGGTTTTCCACGGACGCGATAAGGGTGGCACAATACTCACGTTTGGCCACTCTTAGCGCCACTAAGTAAGTCCTAATATGGTCTCTCACTAGTGTTCGGTTAGCTTCGGATCGAGAAGATCTCCACCTACTCTCTAGGCGTCTCTTGCGGCGTTTCATCTCCCGAAGCTCCTCAGTAAACCAAGGAGCCTGGGTGACTCGACGCCGCATGAGAGGCCGCAAGGGCGCGACTCGGTCCAACGCCCCCGTGGCCGCACTATACCATGCGGCCACTAGGTCCTCAGTCGAGCCGCGGAGCAGGGATACAGGTACTGGCCCAAGCTCCCTCTGGAACCTTTCCGGGTCCATCAGGCGCCTGGGGCGGAACCAACTTGGTGTTTCCGGTTCCGCCTCCCCGCGGTGGGGTGTGACGGTTGGAAAGTCTATCCGAAGGAGAGAGTGATCTGTCCATGACAAGGGTAAGATGACTAAATCCCCTGTTCCGAGATCACTAATCCAGTGTCCAGAGACAAAAATCAGATCCAGCGTGTGTCCTCCCTCGTGAGTGGGGCCCTGAACTACTTGGGTCAAGTCCATGGCCATCATGGAAGCCATGAACTCCCGAGCCACCTCGGATGTTTCGCCCGCCGATGGCAGGTTAAAGTCCCCCATGACTATAAGTCTGGGGGTCTCCACCGCCATTGCGGCGATCACCTCGAGTAGCTTGGGCAGGGCTGCTGTTACATAGCGGGGAGCCAGGTGTAAAATCAGCAAGCCCAACTGCCTCCCTAGGCCCCACTTCACGAAGAGGGACTCACAGCCGGTCGTCTGAGACACAGTGGTCTCCTTCGGCTCCAGACTTTCCTTAACAATAACCGCCACCCCCCCACCCCTGCCAAGGGCCCTAGGCCGATGAAATGCACGGTAGCCTGGTGGGCACATTTCCACGAGGGGTAAACCCCCCTCGAGGCCCAACCAGGTTTCCGTGATTCCCACCAGGTCCGGGTCCCCCTCTGACACAAGGTCATTAATGAGGGGGGCTTTGTTCACCACGGACCTGGCGTTGCAGAACATCAGCCTAGGGCCCCGGCTCTGTAGTCCCTGACCGCCTAGCCTACGAGTGGAGCACAGGGGGTTGGGGCAGGCGACCACTTTTAACCAGCGACCGCGCGTCCCCAACCCACGATGGAAATCCTGTCTCCCACCGCCCCTGCCCCTCCCCAAGACCAGTCGAATGGGACGGCCCTCAACAGAGACGACCCCCAGTCCCCCTTCCCTAGTGGACTCCTCCTTTAACCTTCTTCTGCCAGCCAGCCCTATATCTTGACCCCCCCCTGACTGAATAAACCCACCCCCCATCCCAGAACCCCTTAAAAGCCTAATTAAAAATTTATTTAAAACCCCCCTGAGCTTGCGTTTTTTCCACCTCTCTGGATTAATTAACCCATCCTTGAGGTGGGCCCGAGATAAACTAAGCGGCCAAACCTGCGAGAGGGGGGACTCTCGTAGGTCGAGGAGGTCGGACCTTGAATAAAAAACCATCCCGTGGCTCCATTGCTGGCTTTAAAGGGAGGAAACACCTAGATAAAGTGCAAGTGCAAGTCAAGTCAACAGGAAAAATAGATCATAAGAGTCAGTCAGTGAAGAAAGGCTTGCCAGAAAAGTAAAAAATAACAAAAAAAAGCTTCTTCCAACATGTTAAAAACAAGAAAAAAGTTAAAGAAACAACTGGTCCATTGCTGGGAGAAAGTGGCAAGAAGGTGACAAGCAACAGGTTGAACTATTTAACTCGTTTTTTGCATCTGTCTTTATACAAAGGGATAAAACAGTCCAATCTATCAAAAACAGCACCACAAAAATCAGATTAGGAACACAAGTTGAAATAGGGAAGAAAATGGTAAAAGAGCACCTGTCTACCCTAGATGAGTTCAAATCACCAGGACCAGATGGATTACACCCCAGGGTTCTGAAGGAACTGGCAGACGAGATCTCAGAATCACTGAACTAATATCTTTCAGAGATCCTGGAACACCAGGGAACTACCAGAGGACTGGAAAAGAGCTGATGTGGTCCCAACTTCAAAAAAAAGGAAAAAAGATAGATCCATGAAACTATAGACCCATCAGCCTGACCTCAATACCAGGAAAGATTCTGGAAAAAATAATCAAGCAATGAATTAGTGAACACTTAGAAGCAAACAAAATAATAGCCAAAAGCCAACATGATTTTGTCAAAAACAGATCATGCCAGACTAATCTTATTGCATTCTTTGATAAGGTGACAAAATTAGTGGACCAGAGGAATGCCATCGATGTAGTTTACTTGGACTTCAGTAAGGCATTTGACAAGGTGGACCATAATCTACTACTAGATAAAGTAGAAGAATGTGGGTTAGATAGCACCACCACCAGATGGATTTGTAACTAGCTGATCAACCGCACTCAATGTGCAGTCCTCAATGGAACTGCATCTACATGGAGAGAAGTATGCAGTGGAGTACCCCAAGGCTCTCTTTTAAGCCCAGTACTCTTCAACATCTTCATCAATGATTTGGATGAGGGAATAAATGGGGAACTCATCAAATTTACAGATGACACCAAGCTGGCAGGAAAAGCCAACATTACGGAAGATAGGCTTAAGATACAGAAAGATCTTGACAAACTTGAATATTGGACACTGTCTAATAAAATGAAATTCAATGGTGAAAAGAGTAAGGTTCTACATTTAGGCAAGAAAAACAAAATGCACAGGTACAGTATAGGTGGTACCTTGCTCAATAGTAGCAACTGTGAGAGGGCTCTTGGAATCCTAGTGGACAACCATTTAAATATGAGCCAGCAGTGTACAGCAGCTGCAAAAAAGCCAACAAAAGTCTAGGTTGCATAAATAGAGGGATAGAATCAAGATCACGTGAAGTTTGGGAAGTTCGGGCTGGCTCTGGGAATAAGCGAGGTACACGGGTGTTCCTTTCAGCTAAAGCCAACCTCGTCTTCAGGTGGGATGGCTGTATTTATTAAGCACTTTAGATAAAGGAGGGGTTACAGTCTCCTCTTACTATCTACATAAATTCCTAAGGGAGGGGTTACAATTCCTCCCTGCTGCCTACATTTAGATTCGTTTCTCCACTTCAGTTTCGTTTCCTGTGAAGCCATGACTTTCGGGGGGGATGCGAAAGTAATAGGGTGGTACCTCCTGGTCCTAGGCTTACAAATCCACTTGCTTTCTATGGGCAAGCTATTGTGCCTGAACCATGGTTTGTTCATTCCAACATCTCCTCCTTTTTATTCATTTTTATGGTAGGAGACTGGGAATCTGACGGGGAGTCAGAATCCTCTGAGTCTGACACTGTCCATTGATAGCTCTTTTCTTTTTGTTCCGTTGTTATCCGTTCATAGTCTTCACGTGACAGTATCATCGCTTCAACAGTGGAGAAACTTTTTTGAAAAAAGTTGACTAATCTATTCATGACATTATTCAATACAAAAGGTCCTATAATACATATAAGCAGCAATATGATCAAAGGTCCAACAATGGCAGTAACAAGGGTTGTAAGCCATGGGGAAAAATCAAACATAGGGATGTCAGAAATTGTTGTAGGTGAGAAATAAAGCTCTCCTGGGTTGGGTCATCTGACTCCACCTCATCGCACATTTGGAATAAAACCTTTGAACATCATTATTAATGAAAGCAAACATTGAATACAGCAACATAACATAACAAGCATAGCAACAATACCAATTATTGTATTTACAAAGTTCTTTAACCATGTTCTATTAGGGAGCCATGTGTATAATTGCGTCTTGTTAAATGCTGAATTTCTTTTATCTGCCATGTCTGAAGAAATGGTTGATGTGTCCATCTTTGTTCGGGCTGGACCTGGTTAAGCACCGAACGGCAGTTTCGGGATCAGTGGCTGTTGGGAAAGATGTCCTTTTTTCCCTGTGTCATGTGGCGTGCAAGATGGTCAGGTATTGGTGGACGTGCAGCCAAGTTCAGCAAAACCACCTCTATTGCTTTGGTCACAAGGTGTTTTCCATCAAAGCTTTGGCAAGTGTACAGTACGATGGTGGCTTCAGAGGCTGTAAATGTCAATGTCATTGTGCAGGGGTGATGTGAGTATATCATGTAATGTCCTGTGTGTGGGCTGACATGTTTACCTCTGTGTAGAAAGGCAAAAGGACAATAAATTTGTTCCGGATCCTTGCATCTGATGACAGCTATGGCTCCTTTCTGGAGAGACTGGAACAAGGGTCTGGATTCAAGGAGTTGATGCGAGGGTTGGAGCAGGAACAGCTTGGGGTGGTTTCAGGTGACAGGATGACGTGACGACCAGGAACCCAGACAGTGGTGTTGTCTGCAAATATGGCGGCGTAACCACTTTATCACGTGATGAACTCTGCTGGTCCTCGCCAGGTCAGGTCAGGTAGGCGCCGGTAATAGACAAGCGGTCGCTGATGTTCAGCAGAGGGGAAAGAAGAAAAGTGACAAGCGGTGGACGTGGGGGGGTTTCCGGTGAGGTTAAGAAAGTTTAAGACATAAAGACAAAGGTTTAATGTGTTTTGCACCGCTGGGAGGCTGGGGGGTCCTTTTCCCCTGGTATCCGAATATCTGTTTAGAGCATTCTTTATTATTCCCCAATTCTGACAAAAGGCCGAAAATGCTTGGCTAAGCGGGCCCGTTGTCTGTTTTTAATTCTTTTGAGCGTCCCAACGAAGCAAAAGAGCGAATACAATGATTGATGACATGCTTTATAGCCTCACCCCTTTGAGGGGTGGCGATGATGAACCCAGAGTACGTATCAATGGATACATGAATGTACTTCCATGGGGAAAAGGAAGCATATTGGGTAACATCCATTTGCCAAATTTGATTACATTCTGTTCCTCTGGGATTGACTCCCATGGGAATAGAATGTGCTTGTTTACTACAAGCAGGACAAGACCCTTTGGATACAAAGGAATGGAGAAAAAACAATTTTTTATATCATGTCATATTTTTGAGAAATCAATTAATTCACCTTGTAGCGAAGACCCTTTGGTTGTAAATATCCACCGTGGGGTGTAAGGTGAATAGGCTTCTGGGAGCAAAATCATAATGGCAACCAGTTCCCCCTTTGTTTGTATAAGCGGAGAATTAAGTAAAGCCAAAACTCCTCTAGAAGTAAAATCTAAATGTGGAAAAATTATGACAGGCAAAGCAAAAAATAACGGTTCACACAAAATTCAAAAAACAATTTAGATGGAAGGAAATTTTCCAAAGGCAGATGTCAGAAACAAACAAGTCTGACATCAAAAAACAAAATGTGGGAAAAACCAGCTTCATTGTTATGGAAGCTAGGTAACTCATTAAGTATGTGAGAAAATTTTAAAATGCAGGCAAAATAGCAGAAAATCATTCCTGCGTATGGATAAAAATAAAACTCAAAAAATGTTCAAAAGAAAATCCAAGATTGTTGGCAAAACTGAAAAATAAGTATTATACAGTTCCTTAAAATGGTTATACTAATTGAATTTCATGAAGGAAGAGTGAAAAGTGAAATGTGAAATGTGATTATTTGTAGATAAATGTGGGTATGTTGTGAAACTCACTTAAAAATCCCTTTCTTTCTGCTTCTTAAAAATCCCTTTCTTTCTGCTTCACTCACTTAAAAATCCCTTTCTTTCTGCTTTCTGCTTCTATCTCTTATTTTCTTTCCCTCTTTTTCTCTCTGTAACTTTCTCTTTATTACTTTCTTTTACTTTCTCTCTTTTCTACCTTCTCTCTGCCTCTTTCACGTACTATTTTCTTTCTTGCAGTCCCCTTTAAGATGTGTGAGTGTGTGTGTGTGTGTGTGTGTGTGTGTGTGTTTGCTTTGTGTGATTTCCCCCCCTCCCTCTTTCCCCCTCTTCCCTCTGTGTTCTGAGAGATGCAGGCAAGAGGGGGGGGAGTGGGCAAAAGAAGAGAGAAAAGCTCCAGTGAAAGCCCATTAAGGGCAGGCAGCAGTTTTTCTGCTCATTTTAAAAGTTTTTTGCAACATGAGCAAACAATATTGGGGCGGAAGGAGTGCCAGTCCTCCCACAAGTAGAGCAAAAAAAAAAGCAGGAGGTAATTTCTTTGCAACGACAGCCAGAAATCTTTTCTGGTGTCCATATTGCAGACCAAGGGTTTGGTCTGACCACACTCTTACAATTAAAAGTTTCACATTTATTCCAACAGACACACACCATTCAATGCAATTCTTTCTGACTAATACTCAAAACACAGATTAGATACACTCATTATCGAAGGCCTTCTCTCATACACACAAACATAAAACAATACACTCCACTGTTCCCAAAAGAAAAAAATATCTATATACCTTTTACACCAAAATAACTTAGTTCTTCAAAAAGCCTTTATTCTTACATTCTAATTTCTCTAACTATTCTAAAATATTCTAATCAACATTGTAAACTTCAAGTCATATAACCTAACATATGGTAAAGCTTAGATCATATATCCTAACTCAATCTGCATCCTTCCTCATATAACCTAACTTAATTTGCATCCTTACTGGCTCAAAAGGTCTTTGTTTGCTTAATTGCCCACTTAGCAATATAAAAGAATGTGAAAAGTTTAAGATTGCTCTGGTGTTAAAGGAGCAGAGAGTTACATTCTTTTTTCCTTAAAGAAAAGGTGGTGGTAAAGATAAATTTCAAATCTTATCACAGGAGGGACACAATAAATTGCTGGCATATATTAAAACAATCTTACAGTATAGTGTTCCTAAACAATAAATCTTGTTACATATCTGAAAGCCAATGAGGTTTTGTCTTTTAAAGTCCCAATTAAAACATAGTCCATGCAATGATTGATTAAGGCCAATAGATTAAGCCTGCGAAAAGGATTTAAGTGTGCAGCAAAATGCTGGGACAAAGGAAAGGGGGGAGGAGGGGCGAGAAGGGAGGGGGTGGAAAGAGTGAAGGCAGAGGGGGAGGAGGCAGAAGCATACGGAGGAGTAACTTCCGTGGCGGGCTCGGCCGTTTTTTGACCGGAGTATTTGACTACCCACCACGCATTTAAAATTTTGATGGGGGCCCTGGGGGCTGCAATCCCCCAATTTAGTCCATGTTGATAATTTTAAAGAGCCCTTTTCCGGGTAAGCAAATTAGTGAGCTCTTTGCTTTTTGGGCGTGGAAGAGACCTCCCTCCGTTGGCAGCAAGCTTTATGCAAAAATCGGTTAATTCTCTCAGCTCCTTAAGGGTCTCGGCCTTCTGCTTTGAGAATTTTACCTCCATACCTACGTTATCCAAATTGTGTTTCAGATAGGACAAGGTGCCAGCTTCTCTCAAGCGAGTGATATGGAGGTTCCGAAGACGTACATCAGAAGGGTTTTTTTTCACCTTGCTTCGAAGGTATTAGCCTTGCTAATATCACGTCGAGGGTCGCCAGATAAGGGATTAGCATATCAATGGAGGGTGATTAAGCCTCCTCCGACAGCATCCACCCTCATCCAGCGGGCTGGTTCTGGGAATAAGCGAGGTACACGGGTGTTCCTTTCAGCTAAAGCCAACCTCGTCTTCAGGTGGGATGGCTGTATTTATTAAGCACTTTAGATAAAGGAGGGGTTACAGTCTCCTCTTACTATCTACATAAATTCCTAAGGGAGGGGTTACAATTCCTCCCTGCTGCCTACATTTAGATTCGTTTCTCCACTTCAGTTTCGTTTCCTGTGAAGCCATGACTTTCGGGGGGGATGCGAAAGTAATAGGGTGGTACCTCCTGGTCCTAGGCTTACAAATCCACTTGCTTTCTATGGGCAAGCTATTGTGCCTGAACCATAGTTTGTTCATTCCAACAGTGAAGTGTTAATACCACTTTATAATGCCTTGATAAGGCCACACTTGGAATACTGCATTCAGTTTTGGTCGCCAAGATGTAGAAAAGATGTGGAGACTCTAGAAAGAGGGCAGAGAAGAGTAACCAAGATGATTAGGGGATTGGAGACTATAACATATGAAGAACTGTTGCAGGAACTGGGTATGTCTAGTTTAATAAAAAGAAGGACTAGGGGAGACATGATAGCAGTGCTCCAATATCTCAGGGGTTGCCACAAAGAAGAGGTTGTCAAACTATTGTCCAAGGCACCTGAGGGGAGAACAAGAAGCAATGGGTGGAAACTAATCAAGGAGAGAAGCAACTTAGAACTGAGGAGACATTTCCTGACAGTTATAACAATTAATCAGTGGAACAGCCTGCCTCCAGAAATTGTGAATGCCCCAACACTGCAAGTCTTTAAGAAGAAGTTGGATAGCCATTTGTCTGAAATGGTATAGGGCAGTGATGGTGAACCTTTATTGCTTCGGGTGCCAAAAGCACATGCTTGCGCACTATTGCACACACTCGGGTGCCCATCCCTATAATTTAATCCCCCCATGCCATGCTCCCTGTGCATGCATGCATGACACCCCACCCTGCTGCCCCGCGCATGCATACACAACTTTCTTGGAGCCTGGGGAGGGTGAAAACGCCCCCCTCCCAGAGGCCCTCCAGAGGCCAGAAACCAGTCCATTCTTCAACTTCTAATGGGCCCGGTAAGTCTGTTTTTCGCTGTCTGGAGGCTTCAAGAGGCTTTCCTGAAGCCTCCAGAAGACAAAAAACTGCTGAAAATCAAGGCCGAAAATGGCCATTGTGTGCATGCGTGCTGGAGCTGACAGGCGAACACCTCGCGTGCCCTCAGAAATGGCTCCGCATGCCACCTGTGGCATGCGTGCCATACATTCGCCACCATGGGTATAGGGTTTCCTGCCTAAGCAGGTGGTTGGACTAGAAGACCTCCAAGGTCTCTTCCAACTCTGCTATTGTATTGTATTGTAGTAACATGGTTGTTAAGTGAATCTGGCTTCCCCATTGACTTTGCTTGTTCAGAAGGTGTAACTCAGTGGCGGGATTCATTTCTGTGGGCATGGCTTGGTGGGCGTGGCTTGGTGGACATGGCAGGGGAAGGATACTGCAAAATCCCCATTCCCTCCACACCCTACTAACCAGCGGTGGGAAGGCATCAAAACCCCCCCCTCTTCATTTCCCCAAATAAAATATTAGTCCTAAGAAAAGGCTCCCAGAAAAGCCAAGGAAACTCAAGCTGCTTGGAACGGAACCTGCCTGAGGCTCATTCCATATTCCGGGCCTTAACAAGCAAATGGCTATCAGTGCTTGGAGACAGTGAGCCATGGAAAATGCACGTTCACCTCCATTTATAAGCAGGCAAACAGATTGATAGAAAACCCATTCAAGACTGGATATTTCACAATGGCGGAATGGGCGGGCGGCGGTGGGGCTTCCGTCCGGCTGCTCTCAGCCATCGCGGCGTGGCGCAAAGAAGTTCAGGGCCGCACGGGCTCCAGCAGGCTGTCCTCCTCTTCCGCCGCCTGCTGCCTGCCTGGGCCTGGCTCCTCCCTCATTGGCCCTCCCCTTCCGCCTGCCCACCAGCCCGCCACTTCCTGCCCTCGCCCCGCACCTCTGAGCGCGTGCATAGCTCCCACCGCCTGCCCGGCCCTGCTCCGGCGCCCCACCAGATGCCTACCTGCAGGTGCCCTGCTCGGGGGGGGGGGGAAGGGAGGGAGGGAGTTGGCCTGCGTGCCCCCCGGCCAGAGAGGGAAGTTGGTGATGAGGCTGTGGAGCTGGGAAAGGCCGCTGCACCGCCCCCCCCCCCCCCCGGTCGATGGTGTCCCGCTTTGTGAGTTTGAAAATCTGGTCACCTTACACAAACCCCAACACTTCAAAAACACAGAACCTTATAAGAATCCTTCCTCTAATGCAGCTTGTTGTTCACCTGACCCAGAAACAAATGTCACTTCCTTCTGCAATTAAAAGTCTCCTTCCAGCAGCTGCTTCTTGGCTTGTCAATTTAAAGCGACAGCGTCTTGTTTTCTTCTTCTTCGCCAAACGATCTCCCGGCTGAAAATCGAGCCCTGATTTATTCTCCCTTCTGACCAATCAGCTGGGAGGCGGGTTGGGGGCGGACCCAGTCAGAGGTGGTTTTTGACAGTTCTCCAAACTACTCAAAATTTCCTCTACCGATTCGCCAGAACCAGTCAGAACTGGCTGAATACACCTCTGGGGTAACTCTGGGACAGTGCAACCATCATAAGCATGAGTCAATTGCCAAACACCTGAGTTTTGATCACGTGACTGAGGGGATGCTGCAACAGTTGTAAATGGTTTGAATGGTCACTAAATGAACTGTTATAAGTCGAGAGCTATCTACAGTATATGCTGCCCATCTCACTGTCAGGAGATTTGGGGGTGTGGGCGGGGGCTTACAACCAATGTTAGAAAGTACAAATACAAACTAATATTAGAAGATACAAATTAAAATGAGTTTATAGGCCAGAGGAGAACTAATCTATTAATCTTTTGTAAAAAAGAAAATCAAGGTATGTTGAAAATATGACCCACACTTTGATTACTGGGAAAACAAATTGGAAGCCTTCAAAAAGGAACTGATTATTTTTTAAAGTCCTACAAAGCTATCTCTCACTCTTCAATTTCATTTGCAACCTGTTATGATATGTGTGCTCCCTAACTGGGATAGCTACTTTAATTTTAATAACTACAGGGAAGCAATTTTAAAGGTGATGTTCATCCTCCAGGAATACTTTGTGGGAAACAAATTGGAGGTATAGAAAAAAGAGAAGGACAGGAGGTGACCTGTTCCTCACTGCTTTTGATGTGATTGCATGGTGGTGCAGTGGTTAGAGTGGTTAGGCTTCTACTGATTGCCATTTAAAATATGTGACTCTGGGTGGCTATAACTTCATAACATGGAGGATGGAGGAGGAGGAGGAGGAGAAAAGGGGTTGGGGAGGAAGGGGAATGAGAAACTGAATATGATGTGTTAGGTTTCTCACCATGGAGCCAATTTTACAAGACACATTAGAGGGCATTGTGTGCCATATCTGAAATTAAGAGTCATCTGTCTCTTATACATTTGCTTTTAATAAAGCATTTGATCTTTGACATGTTATTAAACTGGTCTCATGGTAGTAGTTACATAAATTTTGCTTTCTGTGTAGCTCTCCTTTTTCCTAAGTATGTTTATTTTGAAAAGAAAGAAAGAGACCAATTTATTTAAGCTATGTTAAATGAAGACTTAGTTTCAGAGATGCAACAACATTCATTTAATAAATAAAGGGGAACCAAATGCTACCCAAATGGCACCTGTTCTCCTTCAGCAACAAAGACCTTTGCTGCCTTGTGATTGGAAAAGCTTTGGAGCTAAAGCCCACCTGAGCCACTGAAAGCTCAGAGGCTTCTGGGACCAGGTTATTTCTCAGCAGGATTCAAGATCTACAGTTCTCCCAATGTTGTTTGTCTTGTTTGTTTCCAGGGCTCTAAGTGTCGGTTGCCTTTTGAAGCTGTCCTTAGATTTTGAAAGTGAGGGAAAGGATCACAGTAACGTGTCAGAAGCAACCATCCTATCTGACGGGGAACTTCAGGTTACTATGGCAACACCAGGTATACCAGAACTAAACCCTCTTGTGAGAAAGGCTGAGGGGAAAAGAGGAAAAGAGGAGGAGGAGGAGGAGGAGGAGGAGGAGGAGGAGGAGGAGGAGGAGGAGGAGGAGGAGGAGGAGGAGGAGGAGGAGACGATCACTTCTAACATCTTTCATTGCCATGAAAACATATAGGTTTTGGTATCCTTGGCTTCTGTGAGTCTTCTTAAATCAGGATCAAAAAGTCTAAAAGAGTAGCCTAGACTAATTAAATAAAAAAATGGTTTAATTCTCAATAAGGGTGGAGATAGCATCCATGTATGGGTTAAACCTATCCACACTCTGATTGGACTGAGTCATAATATTAAATAATTAATTAATTAGGCATGGTATATAACCCCCTATGGAGTAGCCACACCCAGTTTCCGACTCAGTCCAGCTCTGGGACTGTTCGGTGTTCCAACTCTTGGTGTTCGGCCTTCTGTGCTTATTTCTGTCAGGATTGGTGGCATTGTGAGTAGACAGGGCCCCCCACACTTCAGCAGCAGCCGGGACTCAGAGTTTCCTGTCATTGGCAGCCACGGGCCCAGGCCTTCGGTTGTCAGCCACCCCTCTGGCCTCCTGCCTGAGTCCTTCTATTGCCCGCGCCACGTCTTCTGTCTTCCAAAGCTGCTGCTGTCAAGCCAGGTGTGGGGGAGGGAAGATTTCTGGTGCTCAGGAGGCGGGCCGCTCCCACAGCCTCGGCTGTTAGGCCTTGTTCGGGCAAAGAATATTAATTGATTCTGCTCTACTTACCCCTCAGGGGTGGCGTGCAGGCTTTCCCACAACTGACAGGCCTCTGTCAACTGTGAGGGCTGTTCCACTAGGCCTAAATAAATTGTGCCTCTTTATTACCCCTTTTGGAAAATAACAGAGTCCAGTCAGCTTCTGAAGGCTGCTTTGGAGAAGGGGACAGGCGTGTGGCAGCTCTTTGCAGCAAAGCCGCTCTTTCACTTTATATTCAAGCCTCTGTCAGTGGCCTTTGGCCACTGCCTCAGGTTCAGCCACAGGTTGCTCCTCCATCTGCAGCTCCTGTGGGGATAGATGGTCAGGAGTTTCCCCTGTTTCTTCCCATGACAATTGTGAGTCTGAATCTGAAGAGGGCGAAATCAGAGAGGAAAAACTTTCAGGGGATGAGGGCATACGCCCTTCTAAGCCTTCCTTCTCAGTTTGTTTCAGCCTTATTGTTTAAGTGTCTGCTCTTTAAAGTTAAAGTTAAGGCATCGGCCAAATTTTGCAAAAAGCCATCGGAACCCCTGGTGCAACCGCAGGGCTTTTTTGCCTAGACTATATTTGAGGAAAAGGCTATTGAGGCTGACACGTTCCCACCCCCAAGTCCTTTCTTGACCTGGTCAAGCGCCAGTGGGCATCTCCAGCATCTGGCTCTATGCCCACTTCCACTGGCAAAACGTTCATTAATGTGGACAAGGACATGGTTCGGGTGCCGTTGCAACCCACTATTGATGCACCTGTCATGGCCCTGCATGCATCTGCAAACATGCCCGGAGAACCAGAAGACCCTCTGAAGCCAGAGGATGATGATGATGATGATGATGATGATGATGATGATGATGATGATGATAATAATAATAATAATAATCTTTATTGTCATTGTACTAAAATTACAATGAAATTGACAAAAAGGGCTGACCTCACCTTACAAAGGGGTCATCAGGCTGCTGCCTGGGCAGTGAGCAGCTACCACTGCCTCCTTCTTTAACCAGTCTTCTTTGCTTTGATTGCAGGATCTTCAGCAGCAAACACCAATAGCAGATGTCAGGTCACATCAGGACATCAACAAACTGGTGGCAGCCATCCAATTTTCTTCGGGCATCACTTTAGCCGCAGCCAGGTTTGCCTTCAGGGCAATTGCTTCATCCATAGTGTTTCACAGGTTGCTTTGGCTGCGGCTGTGGCAAGCAGATGCGCGCCACATATGGTGCCTGGCATCAGCCCCCTTTCCTGGAGGGTCCCTCTTTGGTGTGGCTATTGACCCTTTCTTAATTGAGAATCAGGACAAACGGAAGGGCTTCTCATAGCTCCTAGGAAGGGCAATTTCTGGGCGGTGCCCTACCCCCGTTGCTCCGATTTCCGTGGTCAGGACTATGGTTCTTCATTACAGATCTTCTTTTAAGGGATCTGATTTCAGTCAGTCAGGTTTCAGGCTGTACCAGGGAGGCTATGCCCCCAGCCAGAGATATCAACTGGATAGGCAGCAGAGGGGTAGACAGCAGAAACGGCCCTTTCACAGGGGCGGAGGAGGTGGCAATCTTCTTCCACAAGAATTAATTCTGGGCCCAGCTCTCCCCTCATCGGGGGATGCTTGGCATATTTCGCGGGTTGTTGGGACTCCTCTACCTCCGATGCGTGGGTACAGTCAACCATCAGGTCTCAAACAACCCGACTCGGAAGCGACTTATGCAGGAAGCCACTCAACTCCTATTGGACATTAGGGCTAACCAACTGGTGCCTCCAGTTTAACAGGTCAGGGTTATTATTCCATTCTCTTTGGGATCCCAAAGGCTTTGGGCAGCTGGAGAACTATTCTTGATTTGAAATAGTTTGACCGCTACGTGCGTTATCGCAGGTTTAAGATGCGTTCACTGCACTCAATATTAGAGGGTATTAGGCAGGGATATGTCCTCACATCCATCAACCTTACTGAGGCCTACCTGCACATACCTATAGCCCCTGAATACTGACAGTTTCTCAGGTTTTGTTACCTTGGGCACCACTTTCAGTACCGAGCCTTACCCATCGGGTTATCATCTGCACCTCAAGTCTTCAGGTAGGTGATGGTGGCATTGGCAGTGTTCCTGAGACAGGTACATGTGCAAATCCAAGGCTGCCTAGACGACCTGTTGCTACAGTCCTCTTCTGTAAGTGGTGCCCCAAGGGACTTAGACATTACCATGTTGAGCCTGCGAGGCCAGGTAGTTTCGATCAATCTGGCCAAAAGCCATCTATGGCCTACCACTAGGCTGATTCAAACTAGTTTGAGAGAGTTGGTTTTCCAGGTTCTCAAGGAACATAGTGTATCCTTAGCTACTTTGTCCAAATTGTTAGGCACTATGGTGTCTGCCATTGGCATTGTTCTCTGGGCGCGCCTTAACAATAGAGACCTTCAATGGTTTCTTTTGCCATTTCAGCAAAGGCTCATGAGTTGCTCCCAGATCCAGGTTCTTCTGCCAGGGGAAGTCTCCTGCTCTTTGATTGGTGGACATCATCTACCCTACCCAAGGGGGAATTCTTCAGGATCCCAGACCGAGTCACAGTCACTTCAGACACCAACCTACTCGGAAGGGGGGTCCAACTTCAGAGGAGAACCTGATGGCTTAGTGGCTAAACCATCTGCCTAACATGTAATACGGCCCTGGTTAGAATCCCAGTAGGGGTATGGCTAGCTGATGAGAGCTAAATAGCTTGAAATAGATCTATACTAGTCTCCCTTATATGCAGATGACACAGGGACAATGGAGCCAAGCGGAACTAGCTCACAATATAAACTGGTTGGAACTCAGGGCGGTCCACCTGGCTCTCAAACCATTTCGTTTTTCAGTCAAGGGCAGACATATTCTGGTCCTCACAGACAACATGGCCACCAAGGCTCATATTACAGGCAGGGGGAACCAGGTCAAAGTCCCTCATGCTGGGGGCCAGGAGCTTGGGTCTTTGAGCCGAGAGGAATTTGCTCTCAATAACCACAGAACATAAAGCGGGGATGGACAATGTCAGGGTTGACCAGCTCTGTCAGATTGAGGTGGACAATTCAGGATTGCAGCTGCAGCTGGCTATCTTCCAGGCAATTGTGGACCCTTTTGGCCGCCCAGAGGTCGACCTGTTTGCAACTCCCCTCAATACTCAGCTTCCAAGATTTTATTCCCAGTTTCCTTCGCAGAATGCAGAGGGGGTGGATGCTCTCCACTGCCAATGGCCTCTGGGGCTCCTTTATGCCTTCCTGCCTTTGCCCCTGATTCCCAGAGTCATTCAAAAGATCTTGCGGGAGGGGGCAGAGGTGGTGATGATTGCCCCACATTGGCCACAGCAGCCCTGGTTTGCCGACCTTTGATCTCTATCAGTGGACAGGCTCTGGAGGATTCCCCAAGAGATTATTTCCTTCAGCCAGGGGTTGCTGGAGCATCTGGAGCCTCAATGGCTCTAGTTGACGCTTAGTGCTTGAGCGGAGCATCCTGAGATGAGACAACTTTTCCTCCAGGGTCATTCAGATTATTCAGGCTTCCCGTCCACCTTCCATGCGGTTCATATACAGTGCGACCTGGGGCGCTTTTTGTAAGTGGTGTTTGATGAACCACTTTGACCCAGTACAAGCCACTATCCCACAGGTCCCGGATTTTCTTCAAGTGGGCCTGGGCAAAGGGTTGACTCCTAATATCATTGAGAGACAGGTATCAGTAGTTTCTTCTGTACCTTTGTGCGGTAGGTCACAAACTTTGACTCAACATCCTAGGGTCAAGAGATTTCTCAAGGGTGCTTTGGTACTCCTTTACATAAGGTATTAGATGCTTTGACAAGTGTCCTCTCTCGACACTGTGGAATGAGATTTTTTGGATTTGTGCAAGTTTTATGCGGACAGGGTTGTCCTACGTCTGGATCCCTCCTTTGTCCCGAAGATGGGGTCTTGGTTCCATCGGGCTCAGGAGGTGGTCCTCCCCAGCTTTCCTGCAGAGTCTGCGCAGACCTCGGAGGACCGGTGGCACTTGCTGGATGTCAGGTGTGCCTTGCATGTGTACATTGATTGTACGGCTGTTATTTGCAGGTCGGAGTCTCTTTTTGTCTCCTTTCTGCCAGGTTCCCTGGGTAACGGTCACAAACGGTCAAGTGCCACAACCCCCGCAGGCTAGGTGGTCAGGGAGTACAGAGCCAGGGCCTACGGCTGATGTTCTGCAATGCCAGGTCCATGGTCAACAAAGCCCCCCTCATCCAAGACCTTGTGTCAGAGGGGGAGCCGGACCTGGTAGGAATTGCGGAGACCTGGTTGGGCCACGAGGGAGGACTCCCCCTCGTTGAAATGTGCCCACCAGGTTACCGCGCTTTTCATCAGCCTCGGGCCCTAGGCAGGGGTGGTGGGGTAGCGGTTATTATTAGGGAAGGTCTAGAGCCGAGAGAGACCATTGTGCCACAGACTACCGGTTGTGAGTCCCTCTGCGTGAAGTGGGGCCTAGGGAGGCAGTTGGGCTTGCTAGTTGTATACCTGGCCCCCCGCTATGTAACAGCGGCCCTGCCCGAGCTCCTCGAGGTGATCGCTACGATGGCAGTTGAGACCCCCAGACTTTTAGTCATGGGGGACTTTAATCTGCCATCGGCGGGCGAATCATCTGGGGTAGCTCGGGAGTTCATGGCTTCCATGACGGCCATGGACCTGACCCAACTAATTCAAGGCCCCACTCACGAGGGTGGACATACACCGGATCTCATCTTTGTCTCAGGCCAATGGAAGAGTGATCTGGGTATAGGGGATATAGTCATCACGCCCTTGTCATGGACAGACCACTCACTTCTCCGGCTCGACTTTCCAACCGCTACCCCTCACCGCGGGGAGGCGGAACCTGAGTCACCTATTTGGTTCCGCCCCAGGCGCCTGATGGACCCTGATGGGTTCCAGATGGCGCTTGGGCCACTTCCTGTACCCCTGACCCGCGCCCCGATGGAGGACCTCGTGGCCGCATGGAATATTGCGACCGCGGGGGCCTTGGATCGGGTCGCGCCCTTGCGGCCTCTCTTGTGGCGCCGAAACACCCTGGCTCCTTGGTTTACCGAGGAGCTGAGGGTGATGAAACGCCACAAGAGATGCCTAGAGAGAAGATGGAGGGCTACCCGTTCTGAATCTGACCGGACACAGGTAAGAGCCCATTTACGGACTTACATTGTGGCGCTGAGAGTGGCCAAACGTCATCATTGTGCCACTCTCATAGCATCCGCAGAAAACCTCCCTGCCGCCCTGTTTAGGGTGACCCGCTCCCTCCTTCAACAGAGGGTGCGGGAAGCCCCCTACAGGGTAGAGCAGAGGAATTTGTGACTTTTCTGCAGGAGAAAACCGCTCAGATACAGAGTGAGATAGCCCCCATTCATGGCCCAGTGGGATGCCACGAGAGAGATCTCGTTTGGGAGGAGTTTGACTCCGTTACTTCCGAAGATATGGACAGGTTAGGTGGGAGACTGCGAGCCACCACATGTTTATTGGACCCGTGTCCCTCCTGGCTTGTACTGGCATCCTGGGAGGTGACACGAGGCTGGCTCCAAGAGGTTGTCAACGCATCCTTAAGTGAGGGTGCCTTACCTGCTTCCCTAAAAGAGGCCATGGTGAGGCCCCTCCTTAAGAAGCCCTCTTTGGATCCAGCTTTATTAACCAACTATCGTCCAGTCTCCAACCTTCCCTTTTTGGCGAAGGTTGTTGAGAGTGTGGTGGCACAACAGTTTCCCTGTGACCTGGAGGAAGTTGATTATCTAGACCCGCGCCAGTCCGGCTTTCGGCCCGGGCATAGCACCGAGACGGCATTGGTCACGTTGGTCGATGATCTCTGGAGGGCCAGAGATGGGGGTTGCTCCTCCATCCTGGTCCTATTAGATCTCTCGGCGGCTTTTGATACCATCGACCATGGTATCCTATTGCATCGGCTGGAGGGGTTGGGGGTGGGAGGCACCGTTTTACGGTGGTTCTCCTCCTACCTCTCTGGCCGATCGCAATTTGTGTTGACAGGAGAGCAGAGGTCGACCTCGAGACCCCTCACATGTGGGGTTCCTCAGGGGTCGGTCCTCTCGCCTCTCCTGTTCAACACATATATGAAGCCGCTGGGTGAGATCATCCGTGGCTTTGGGGTAGAGTACCATCTCTACGCTGATGATACTCAGCTGTATATATCTACCCCAAGCCACCCCAACGATGCCGTAGTGGTGATGTGCCAGTGCCTGGAAGCCGTACGGATCTGGATGGGAAGTAACGGACTCAGACTCAACCCGACCAAGACCGAGTGGCTGTGGTTTCCGGCTGCCCGATTCAACCAGCTGACTCCATCGCTGGCCATAGGGGGCGAACATCTTGCCCCTGTGGATGGGGTGCGCAACTTGGGTGTCCTCCTGGATGCCCGGCTGTCCATGGAAGATCAAGTGACAGCCGTGGCCAGGAGGGCGTTTTACCAGGTTCGCCTGGTTCGCCAGTTGCGCCCCCTATTGGATCGGGACGCCCTTCACACAGTCACTCATGCTCTCGTGACATCCCGACTGGACTATTGTAACTCTCTCTACATGGGGCTCCCCTTGAGGTGCACCCGAAGACTTCAGCTGGTCCAGAATGCAGCCGCGCGAGCAATAATGGGTACCGCAAGGTATACCCATGTAACACCGCTCTTGCGCGAGCTGCACTGGCTACCTGTCGTCTTTTGGGTGCGCTTCAAGGTGTTAGTTCTCATCTTTAAAGCGCTCCATGGCTCGGGACCTAGCTATCTGCGGGATCGGATTCTGCCCCATACATCTTCCCGGCCGATTCGCTCCCACAGAGAGGGACTTCTCCGGGTGCCGTCCACTAGACTTTGTCAGCGGGCGACGCCCAGGGGAAGGGCCTTCTCTGTGGCGGGCCCAGCCCTCTGGAACGACCTTCCCCCCGACATTAGAACAACTACGGACCTCCGCTCCTTCCGTCAGAAATTAAAAACTCACTTTTTCTGCTTGGCCGGCCTAGGTTAGTCTCTACCTCAGGGGTTACGGAATGTTAATTTTAAAATGGGGATTTTAGTACAGGGACAGTTGATTTAATTTGTTTTTATTGTATTTATTTATGTATATATTTTATGCTGTTTTAATTTTCCCTGTGCACCGCTCCGAGTCCCCCTGGGGAGAGGACGCGGTATAGAAAAATAAAATCTATCTATCTATCTAAGAAAGTGTCTGTCTCAATGCATTGACGATGGGTTCGTCAATGCATTGAGAAGGCCTATGCGGCTTGTGACGAGGCAGTTCCTTGAGGAGTCAGCACATTCTGCATGCAGTGCAACGACGACTTTGGCCTGGGCGACGCAAGCTTCTCTGGGAGAAATTTGCAGAGCTGCAGCGTGGTCTTCTCCATCCCCTTTCGTGCGGCATTATAAACGGGACACGTTTGCCTCGGCTGAGGCCGACTTTGGCCGCTGGGTTCTGCAGTCTGTCCGTCCTCGTTCATTGGGGCAGGTCTGATCTCGACCCTCCCGTGGGTCCTTTTCAGGGCTTTGGTATGTCCCATACATGGATGCTATCTCCACCCTTATTGAGAAAGAGCGTTGGTACTTACCTGATACGCCTCTTCTAATAAGGGGGGAGATAGCATCCGGCCCATCCCTTTCTCGTTCAGCCCTGCCTGTGTTTGGTGTATTTATTTATTTTATTTTATTTATTGAATTTATACCCCGCCCTTCTCCAAATGGTGTCTGGCTCTTGTTGTTCTTGGTAGTGTTACTGTTGGATTTTTCATGCTAAAAGAGTTGGTTCGTACCGGTGAGTTTGTATTCTTTTCTTCGTCGAAAACTGGGTGTGGCTACTCCATAGGGGGTTATATACCATGCCTAATTAATTAATTATTTAATATTATGACTCAGTCCAATCAGAGTGTGGATAGGTTTAATCCATACATGGATGCTATCTCCCCCCTTATTAGAAGAGGCGTATCAGGTAAGTACCAACGCTCTTTTTCATTTGAAAGGTTAAAAACTTGCAAGGTTGAACAAAAGGGCTTTAAGAAGGAGACTGCAGTATTTACATAGAATCACTGGGAAGGCTTTGTGAAGTTCATGGCAGAAACTTTTCTCCATGCAGAATTTCTTTGTGTACCAAATTTGGACTTGCTGGGATGTCCTCTTCAAAAGTCTGGTCTCCCATCCAAGTAGGAATCAAGCCTGATTATCCTTAGGTTTTTGTTGGCATTAAAGTTGAAGGTGGGAATTTCACTTTTGACCAACGTAGATCTGAGATGTTTTCTTTTGCACCCTATCTTAGTGATTCTTCCAAGAAGCACAGAAATACATAGCCATATGCACATACTTCATTTCTTCAACAGGTGTTCACAGTTACAACTACGTGGACCACGTCTGACCCTTTGGCTATCTTTTTCTGGCTCCTGAGGATTGCTTTTATTTTGAAGGCAACTTCTATTTGTTTTAAATTATGTATGTGCATGTATGCATGCCTACGCTCCTTCACAACTCTCTACAACAGCCCCATTTCTCATGTTCCCCTTTGGCAACATGAATTGCCCACCCTGGTTTAGAGGATTTCCTCTTGCAGAGGATGAGGACAAGAAATCACAAATCAGAGCTGAATTTTCACTTTTTCACACAAAAACTATTTGCCTTAGTTGCCAAGATGAGGAAAATATGTGTTTTTTTCGTATTACAAGACAAAATGAAGGGAGTAGGGGAGTTTCCCCATATCACCTTGGTGAAAAGGACCTTTCAGGAACTTTGGAATATGTTCCTTTTTTTTCCTTTTAATGACTGCACACATCAAAAGGATGCTAAGGCCTTTTGAAATCAGACATGCGGTCCTCATACATATGTTTGTGGGTCAATGTGCTGGGATTTGGTTTCTAGACAAGAACTTATTGGATTGTTGCTGAAAGGATGCTAGAGGACTGCAGACAAGTATTTTGCTCAGTTTGTTGCAAATATATGTTCATGGTTTCACCTTCTCTTTCCTCCATCTCCATCAGTCCTGGGTCCACTACATGAAGACTGGCCCCACCACGACAGAGAGGGATGTAATTCCCTGTTTGCAGAGGAGCAAGCAGAATGCAAAGTATTCTGTCCCTATTGAAAACTGGACCGATAGAGAGGTGACAGATTTGTTGAGCTAACCATCACAACTTTATTGTAACAGAATTGCAAGCAATGGTAGTACAACGTCTTCCACCCCACTCTGCTTGCAGCTATTTATACCAGAGCTGTCAAGCAGAGCGGCCAATGGCAACAGAGTAAAAAGCTTCCAGCCAGTGTGTCTTAACCAATAGGCACGAGCCTTTGGTTGCCAGGCTGTCATTCATAAGTCGAGGACTTGCGGCCAGTCATAAGTCGAGGACTTTACAGTCCCCAGGAAGAGTGGAACCTCACTTCCACTCTTTGGAAGAGAAGAGCTACAAGGGGCAGATGGCCTGTGACCAGAAGTCATGGGGAATGTGATCCTATCACCAGGTTTAAGCTTCAACCCAACCCACCTGGCTTCTCTTGGTGGAAGAGGTGAGGAGTGCCACCTTGTCCTTGACCCAATCTTTTTTCATTCTTTGTTTGGGTCTTATTCTCTCTTTGGTTAGTGTTAGTTCTTTCATTCCCTGAAGCTGGAGTATCATGTCATTTTTATCAATATAATGGGTCATCATTTCATTGCCTTTGTTATAGGGAAGCATTCTACTTTATTGCAAATTCCTTTCCTTTTCTCTCTCTTATTCTCTCTTATTCTTTCTTTTCCTTCTCTCCCCTTTCTTTTCTTTCTTTCCTTCCTTCCTTCCTTCCTTCCTTCCTTCTTTCTTTCCTTCCTTCCTTCCTTCCTTCCTTCCTTCCTTCCTTCCTTCCTTCTTTCTTTCTTTCTTTCTCCTCCCCTTCCTTCTGCATTTCTTGTCATTTCCAACTTTCCCAAATGCCCAGGGGTTATCTATGAATTTTCCCCTAACCTACATTACCCAGCTGTCAACATTAATTCTCCATAAAACTTTTTTTTATTAAGTCCAAATTTCCCTGATGTTATTATTGTTGCATAAATTACTACAGTGAGATAGATTTCATGATGCTAGCACCTTTTTTCCAGAAAATATTAAACAAAAAACAATTTTGGATGTAACTTCATAAATCATATACTTCTTCAGGTACATTTTCAAAATAGCGGTGTTGTTTGTGCACCAATTTTGACTGGAGAAAAGTGAATCATCTAACCAGCCAGTCACTGTATGCAGAGCATGTCCAGGGGTGGCAATGCATTGGCTGAGCATTGGGCTCAGAAGGTAAATATTGTCAGACCTGGATTGTGCTTGGATGAAGAGAGATCACCAGGAATTCTCAGAGCTGTAGGTGATGAAAGAAATCTTGGGAAAAAGCAATCACAAACCGCCTCAACATTGTTGCAAGGAAACCCTGTGAAATAGCCATACCAAGCATGGTGGGGGGGGGGGGGGAGTCCACTTTCATAATGTCCGACAATTGCCTATATCTTCCTATAGTTAATGGACAGATGATCACCACTATTTCTAAATATTACAGCAGAAACTAGGAAATTGTTAACATGTAAGATAATCCAAAATTCTGTGGGGATTGCATCTCAGTGTGCTAAAGTTAGTACCCTTTGGAGTTTGGGGGGAGTAATCTGGCTCAGTAGAATAAAAAGCTGGCAAATGTAATGAAATAATAATGATACATAATAATAAATTAAAGAATAATAATAAAAATAAAATAAAGAAATAAGGAGGAATTTTCTGACAGTGAGAACAATCAACCCGTGGAGCAGAAGTTGCTTTCAGAAGTTGTGGAAGCTTCATCCCTGGAAGATTTCAAGAAGAGACTGGACTGTCATTGGTCAGAAATGATGTAGGGTCTCCTGCTTGGGTGGGAGGTTGGACTAGATGACCTACACGGTCCCTTCCAACTCTGTTAATCTGTAACATGTCCTCTCATGTAATTTCATTCATGGATAGTTCTGGTTTGGGAAAAAACAGATGAAATACTTTTCCATTCAGTGAACTCACCAATGAAAACTTTGAGCAATTCTCTCAAGATAGGGTCTCCTGCTTGAGCAAGGGGTTGGACTAGAAGACCTCCGACTCTGCTGCAGCTGCTGCTGAACATACGTCTGCTTCAAAAAGTATCCAGATAAACACTAAGACCTGCTAGTTGTTTTACATGTGAAGCAACTCTTAATCCACACATGTCCATTTATAGTCTCCACTGTCTCTTTTGCAACATCACTCCAGGTGAAATGCCTGAAGATGTCTCTGATGGGTAAATTACCCATCGGATTGGTAGGGGTTTTAAATATTTTTAGTTAAACATTTTAGCACAGGCTATCTAATTTAATTGTATTTTACTATTGTATTATATTTATTGTTGTTTGTTGTTGTATTTTAATTTCCTATGCACTGCCCTGAGTCCATTGCGGAGATAGGAGCGGTATATAAATCCAATAAAACTAAAACTGAAAGTGAAACTGAAACCCCTTCACTGTGTCCAGAAGTCGAACAGTAAGGATTACCCATCTCTGACTGCCATCTTTTGTACTTCCAGTCTTTTAGGCTCTTCATATCTTTTGAGCTTCTTTTTGAAGAGCGATATACATGTAAGATGAAAAAACAACCACCCACCTCCTAATGATATTTTGCATTTTTAATAGTTGTGCAGTGCTTTGAAGATTTTAAAATGCTACCAGTGATTGAACGTAATCTCCTTTCATCTTAAAAGCCTTCCATAATGCTTCTAAAAGAAGAGGACCACCACTCTTTCACAATCCATCACCATCACTCAGATGGAAAAGCTGGGAGGAAAAAGAAAGCTCACCCAGTCTTGGGATTAAGCAATATTCACAACAAAGCCACAATTTAAGATGCTCAACGTGGCTGGTCTTAAAGCAGCAATTCGTCCTTCCTGAAATCTTTAAATCTTTGATAAACAGAATATCTTGGGGAGAATTTCTTAGCCTCTCCGATAAGAAGCAATGCCGAGTTCTGATTCTGATTCATTATCAGTCTGTTGTTCGAAAATGCAAGCCCACTTTGAGATGTTCACACTGGATGAATTCAATGAAATTGAAAGGGGAAAAAACACATTTCAACCCTTCTCGTGTGCCGACATTTTTTCAGCACAGAAATTTGGAAAGTTCCTTGCTATGGAGACGGAAGTCATAGCAGGACTTCCATAAAGAAGCGGTCTGCCATAAAGATCTACGTTATCAAGAATCTCTTCTTCTCCTGGAGGACATGGCGACAAAGAACATGGTTTCGGCCTATGTGGTCATTTTGTGGAAAGAAGCAAAAAAGAGGATGGAATTGATGATTTGTGGATTTGGAGACTTAAAAGAGTTAAAAAGAGACGGGAAGTGTAAGATTCCAATTACTTGATAGGAAGAAGCATGGAAGGAAAAAATAAATAAATCTATGTTTATTGTCTTTTCACTCCCCTTTGTTTCCTATCTTTGTTTTTTTCTGATTTTTGTTTTAATTTTTAATTCTTTTATTGTATTGTAACAATTATACATGCATACCATACAACCATATCTCTTATTCTCATATCTCTCACTCTCCCTCCCTCCCTCTCCCTCTCACCCTTCAATCTTGGGTCCTCTCCCAGATATCTTCCTGATGTTTCTGTTGCTTGGCATTGCTATCAACTCTCCTGTCCTCTGCTCCTTCTCTACTACTGCAATGTCTGGTTGATTGGCTAGTACATGGCTGTCTATCTGGATCTGGATCTGGATCTGGAAGTCCTACAGGATCTACAGGTTGTGGTCACTCTCCACAACCTTCTGCAGAATCTCCCATTTGGACTTTGGGGAGTCTGGGCCCTGCACAGACTGTGAAGATGCTCCTGTACACAATCAGCTTCTTGGTTGTGCCATTCAACTAGGCTGTTCCTGACACCCTGCCCCTCAGTGTTGGACAGTATCTGAGGCCTGTCTAGTAGTAGTGGTACTTCAAGTGCTTCAAGGGACTTGTTGTTTTTGTGCAGCTATGATCAGTGGTTCAGAGCTGTCTTTTAATCAAGTCTTTTCTAGTCACTGATAGAGTTTTTCCTCAGCTATTTATGGTGATAAATCCTATGCAGGGACTTGTCTTGCTTTGCCGCTTCCTCTGCTTGATCTTCCTCTGATATACATATATTACCAGTGTATACAACCCTGTATACAATTCTTTTGCAACCTCACAAATGGACAGGACATAATGTCTGGCCTGGAAGTCATCTTTTGCAATGGGCCTTCAGGCCTGCCACATTTAAAGCTGTGGGAAACTAGGAGGTGGGATTATATGGAGCATGAGAGATATAGTCAAAGTAACATTCCTTTCTCCTAGAGTCAAGACCCTGCACCTGGAGGAGTATGACAGGGGAGTATCTCCAGTTAGGACAGTGTATTGATTGGACCATGTGATGAACTTTCTTTTGAGTGGGGAAAACCTGGAAACTTTCAGACGGGTTTTCCCAGATGTGCCAATGACATCTCTAATAAAATAAAACTTTGAGGAGTGCCTAGACTTGGAGTCTTTTTTCGTTGAGGGTGTTTCTTGGAACCCTAAGAAAGGAGTTTGCTGCCACAAGATGGGGATTGGCCGCTGACTAATATAACTTTGAAAGGAGGTAATGCTGACATGAAGGATGGGCACTTCACTAGCAATTGACCCTGATGACTAAGTCAATATCCCATAGTCAGAGGACACACAACTCGGAATCAATACTAGTTGCTGAAAAACTTTGTGTTGTGCTTCTAGAATTCCAATAAGCATTTGTGAGCCACGAAAAACCAAGTCCCCACACAAAAGTCCCAAAATACCAATTTATTGCTAAAGCCAATGCACAGGAATCTTTTCAGACTAATGGTTTACACCTGGATAACACTAGATAATAGTGGCAATAGCATTCAAGGGAAGTTGGAGTAAGTTCTCTTGTGACTACGTAATGATTCTGGATTAATATCTCATTTAACTCCTCTCCCAGCTCTGCCAATCCCTCTCCTTCAGTTTTTCATCCATTTTCCATTTACTTGTTCACAATTGCAATAAGTGTCTGACAGGAAAATGCTTTTTACTGTGCGAGTGCGCTGTCGTCTTCCTGGCTTCCCAAACTTCCGCAATCTCTCTAGGGGAGACTTCATTGGGAATTTCTCTATGAGGAGAACATCAACATTGACAAGATGGTAGATGGGGCATTGCAATGCAAGTCCGGCCCCTTTGAAAGTGTGTGTGAGTGTGTGTGTGTCAATGCACATATAAAAGAGGCACAGCATGGAATGCTTTATAGACATAGACTTTGTATGAATAGCTGTAATGCAATATGGGAGTCATTTATACAGAAGGGTTTTAAAAAGGTATCTAAATAAATGTATCATAAATGTGTAAGTCTTGAATCATATTTTTGATAAAAAAATTATTCCTTTCACTGTCATATTGCATTTGACAAGTTTATAGAGAATGGTAAATGCTTATTGTTATAATGACATATGTTTCTTTTTTATCTTTTTCATTGTAGCATGTTTACACACATTCTTTTTTCCTTCTCTTCAACCATGTACAGTATGTATCGCCATCACTATCACTATTATTCTTGGGTTTTGCTGTTTTTGTTTTTTTGCTCTTTAGTTTATTAATTAAAAAGCAATACAATAAATAAGGTTGGGACCTCTGTGGTGTTTATATTCAATAGCAAACTCGCTCCATTCAGCTGGTTTTTATGGGAACATTTAGATTTGCTAGCTTAACATCAGTAGATATTTAAAGGAAAGCTCTTTTCACCTCACACTGCCTGGGCACAAGGGCCAGAAGTACAATTGGGATCTAAGCAGGTGAGAACTATATTCCCAGTACACAGGATGGTAGCACTGATAAGAAAAATACTCCTATATAAATAAGTGTTACACTGCGTTTCATGCATGACTTTGCTTGCAAAATGTCTCGTAATTCAATTCATATGCTATGTTTAAATCTCAGCATGTTTCTGTTAAGAATGTCCCTCACAAACACCCCAACTAATGTTAAATGTGGCATTAAAAGGGAAACAAAATCTATCAATTCCAACTTAGCACAGAAACTAAATTAGAAAAATATGTTTCAGAATTTATCTGCAGAAGAAGGCAGCTTCACCACAGCCCACCAGTTGTTATGCTGTGGTTGTCCTGTGAGTCAACCTATTGGATTCAGTGACTCAGCCATTCCTCTTCTGCTCTGGAATCTGAAAATCACCCCTTGTAGATTTGCTCATGGGTTTTTGCCTTTCTGACAAAGTTGGTTGAAGAAATATGATCCAGCCAGATGCAGATATAATTCCTCATTGCCATCCAGTAGGATAAACCTCTTCTACTTATCTTTTATTGGCATGTATCAGTATCAGCTAGGTGTTTGGAGAGATGTATATATGATTGTGTGTTTGGGTAGGTGGGTGGGTGGGTGGGAGCACATGCATGCATGCATGCATGCATGGGGGTGTTGAAAACTGTTGCCATCTCTGATGGAAAGCAGTTAGACATGAAAACCCTATCTACCTACCTACCTACCTACCTACCTACCTACCTACCTACCTACCTATCTACTATCTCATTTTTCATTTTCATTTCATTTTATTCGATTTATATACCACCCTATTTTTACTTAAAAGGGACTCAGGGCGGTGCACAGAAAGATAAAAACCCAACAATACATACAAAATATAATCTGTGCTAAAATTTACATAATATAAAATTAAAACCAATAAATATCAAAATTTAAAATTATTCCCTTCTGTCTGTCTGTCTATCTATCTCAGGGGTAGATTCCATCAGGTACTACTACCAGTTCACTCGTGCGCGTAATGTGTGCACATGCACAATGCAATTAAACTTGTTCTGCACATGCGCAGGATCGGAAAACAAGATTGTGGCACCCATGGTGCCACCAAGAGAACCATTTGGGGGGTGTGGCAGGCCTGGGTCGCTGCTGGTTCCAGTACCCAGACCGCCAAACTACTACACGTTTGCCCGAACCGAAACTGGTAGGAACCCACCACTGATCGATCGATGATCTATCTATCTATCTATCTATCTATCTATCTATCTATCTATCTATCTATCTATCTATCTATCTATCTATCTATCTATCTATCTATCTATCTATCTATCTATCTACCTACCTACCTACCTATCTATCTATCTATCTAGTTGCAAAGCAAAACAATTTATTGCTAGATTACACCCCTCAAACTAGAGGTGTGAGTGGTTTGTGTATCTGTGTTTGACAACTAAACAAAATTCTATTCTCATGTAGAAATAATTTATGAGAGATGCAGGGAAGCTGAAAGGAATATTAAACCTAAAGAGATTGTAAGGGATAGTGTAATTCTTGCCCAGTTCTCTGGCATTTGACATTAACAGGACCACATTTTTCAACACTTCAAAGCTCTATGGACTTAAAGTCTCAGAATAGCCCAGCCAGCCAGCAAGGATTCTGGGAATGGAAATCCAAACATTTTAAAGTTGCCAAGGTTGGGAAACACTTGCTATATGAAAAACAACTCAGCTTCATTTTATTTATCTGATCTTCAGTCCATTTCAGTGGTAGGTGCAATACTCTGATTCCTAGGTGAAAGACTAGGTGAAAGTTCAGCTACTATCTGAACACTTGATGCCAATGTGACGGAAACACTACTTCTGGATTTTCAAAGCACCCATAATATTTTTCTTGTGGTAAGAAACATGAGTATCTTCCAAGTGCTCAGATTTTGCTCTCAAAATTCTTTTGAAAGCTATTTGCAAATTTCTACTTTATGTCACATCGGGTGGAAGGGAAGCACTGCTGTTATTGCTGCAAAGATATTTTACATTATTTATTCATACATATGTATGATTTCCATTCACCTTTCTTCCCAGAAGGCATGAAAAAGGCTTACCAGAAGAAGAAAATAAAACTAAATTCTGATAAAAATAGCTTGGATCACTATTAATTCTGACTGAAAAGAAGTAGCTGAAGAGGAAGCCATTGATGCTCTGCCTAAAACCAGAAAACGTTATGGAACCACATCTCACACTTTGGGAGAAACACTCGTGTGTCTGATAACAAATGTTGGAATACGGAACCATTTTCACAAATCCATTTCTTGTTGATCTAAGACCTGGATACATTGCAGTGCTGGGTTGCAGGTGGTATGCGTACCGGAGCCTGCCCAGAGCTCTGGTATGGTGCTCCGGAGGGCCCGCCCGCCCTCGCTCCTTACCTTTGCTTTAAGCTTTTGGTGCTTTCGAGCACACATGCTGACACATGCAGTGTGTACAGCACCTGTGCAACACTCCACTGAGCAGCTGAAGTGTCGCAGAGGCTCTCAGAAGTGCCAAGACGCATGCGCCCGCTGCGCGCTGTGTGCATCCACATGGATGCTGCCGGGCAAACTGAATCTGGAACCCACCACTGATACATTGGTACCAAAATAGGTAATCCTTTACTTTCCCTTCTTCTAATCTGTTTAGGAGCTCAGAACCAGCAGTTTCAGGAAATGAGCATCATAAGTCTATCATCACAGGTGTTCTGCACCCCAAATATTCTACAATGATTAGTAGCCTGTCCAAATTTTCAGCCATTGAAGCTTCTGGATATATTCAAGAGTAGCTTTAAATAGGACACATTGCCATAGTCAGGTTCACGTTGTTGTTTACTGTTAGATTGTTTGTCTGAGACTCACAACAGTCCAGTCAAGGAGCCACCAAGACCATCTCATGTCTGTCTGGGGCACCCGGACCAGGACAAGTGGTGGAAAAATCTTGTAAGTAGAAGGTACAAATATCCAAAGCCACTCCGTCTTACTTGGGTTGAGTTCAAGCCAATTACACCCCACCCAAAAACAGCCTCCAGGCACTGAGATGGGATCTCCATAGCATTGCTCAGGGAACCAGGGATGGAGATAGACAGCTGGGTATCATAAGCATACTGATGATACTTCAACCCATTGAATCACTTCCCATAGCAGCCTCATATAGATGTTAAATAGGAGAATAGGAGCTAGAGAACTGAGCCCTAGGGAACTTCACAAAGCCCTAGGAGTGAAGGCTGAATATCGAGTGGAGCAACCTTGCAACACAGTGCGTCCCACCTCCAATGCTCAAAGTCGGTCCAGAAGGATACCATGATCAAGAGTATCAAAGGCCACTGAGATGTCAAGAAGAGCAAGGATGGTTCAACTGCCCCATCCTACTCCTGCCAGAGCTCATATAAGAGCACTATCAATGCAATCTCAGTTCCCCACTTTGTCATATTATTAACTGTTGAATTTCTACCACATTTGCATCCTGTGTCCCTCTTCTTCCTTTTTAATCAAGTTTAACCACCTTTTAAATCTTCATTTGAAGCAACATGCCAAGGCAGTGGGAATAATAATAATAATAATAATAAATTTAATTTATAAACCGCTCTCTCTCCCCGAAGGGACCCGAGGCAGTGCACAGGGAATTTAAAAATGCATATATAAAACCACAAACAAATACAATATTAAAATGAATTATACTAAAACCCTGTGCTAAAATCCCATATTAAAACTAAAAATTAAACCCCTAAAAACCCTAAAAACAGTTCTATTATCCCAGGCCGGCCAAGCAGAAGAAGTGAGTTTTTAGTTTTTGATGGAAGGAGCGAAGGTCCGTAGTTGTTCTAATTTCGGGGGGAAGGTCGTTCCAGAGGGTCGGGCCCGCCACAGAGAAGGCCCTTCCCCTGGGCGTCGCCCACTGGCATTGCCTAGTGGACGGCACCCGGAGAAGTCCCTCTCTGTGGGAGCGAATCGGCTGCAGGGATGTATGGGGCAGGATGCGATCCCGCAGATAGCTAGGTCCCGTGCCATGGAGCGCTTTAAGGATCATAACCAACACCTTGAAGCGCACCCGAAAGATGACAGGCAGCCAATGCAGCTCGCGCAGGAGTGGTGTTACATGGGAGAACCTGGAGGTTCCCTTAACTGCCCACGCGGCTGCATTCTGGACAAGCTGCAGTCTTCGGGTGCACCTCAAGGGGAGCCCCATGTAGAGAGCGTTACAGTAGTCCAGTCGGGATGTCACGAGTGCATGAGTGACTGTGCAAAGGGCACCCCGGTCCAATAGGGGACGCAACTGGCGGACCAGGCGAACCTGGTAAAACGCCCTCCTGCCACGGCCGTCACTTGATCTTCCATGGACAGCCATGTATCAAGGAGGACGGCAAGTTGCGTGCCCCATCCACAGGGGTTAGATGTTCGCTCCCTATGGCCAGTGATGGAGTCAACTGGTTGTACCGGGCTGCCGGGAACCACAGCCACTCGGTCTTGGACGGGTTGAGTCTGAGTCTGTTACTTCCCATCCAGGCCCGCACGGCTTCCAGGCACTGGCACATCACCTCTACGGCATCGTTGGGGTGGTTTGGGGTAGATATATACAGCTGCATGTTGTCAGCGTAGAAGTGGTACTCTACCCCAAAACCATACTTCTGGATATCACCAACATGTTAATGATGCCTCCTGGAATCATCAGATTACCTCACACAGGGGCCTCACGTAGAAGTGAAGAGAGAGCTGAGGCCTGGAGCAGTCCACAAGGTGCCAAGCATCTTCTCCCAATATGATTATCCCATGAATTCTTGCAGGAGAACTTTGGCATGTTTCATCCTAGATCCTAGATCCTTCTCAGTGAGCCCAGATTTTGGATTTCCTTGGTGATGAAATCAAAGAATTGAAGTTTTAGAGGCATGCTCTGGCCTGTTTGATCTTCAGAGTAAGTTCTATATTGAGGAGGATTATGGTTTCAACTGCTCTTTGTCACCAGTTTTTTTTTCAAGAAAATATACCAAATAGGCTAACTGACAGATGTTAGGCATTCCTATTGTCAGATGGCCAAGTAGTTAGCAGGATTTTTCAGGCATGACCCGATTTCTTTCATGTTGAATATAACATGAAAGCTGAAAGTTGTTCACTGGATTAGTTAATTCTTCTTGATGATTTTGAAACACATTATGCCCCTCCTTAACCTAGTTAAGCATGCTGTGTGAACTGGGCTACAGCATTGGGCAAAATACTTTTATCTAGGCTGTTCTAAGTATCCTCTTGAAAATGCAACAGTCCCAACCCCTCTTTCTGATGCAGCATTTCAGAGGAAAAGAGCCACATGTGGGATTCTTACAGCTTATCTTCTTAATGCTCCCTATTGATAAATACTCTCTGCTGGCACCTGATTTGTGTTTGATTGGAACGTGCTATGCATTTCCACCTCAACTGATGTCAGAGGAATTTACATGGGTGATTACTCCCTGACCAGGCTTATCCATCATCATAAATGCCAGGTGTCACCCGACCAGCAAATCCAAAGAGAAAAGATCACCCAAACTCTCTTGGCTTACTGGAAGGGTGCCTTAACCTTCACCGATTGATTTATTCATTATTTATACAACTTTGATCTCACCAGTGCTTGGTGCGTGAATTTTTCTGTCTTGCTTGGCTTCGCTTCAGGTGACTGCATAATTCTGTGTCTTACTTTTTGGGAGCCGTTGTTACACCACAGCTGTAACGAGGGTATAAAGCATAGCAGAAGGCCACCATTGGATTCTTCTGAGTCAAAGAAATAGCCATCCTTTCTATCTAATTTCATGCTCTAGCTTATCTCTCTTTCCATCTCTCCCTTTCTCCCTCTCCCTCACTGATGAGTATTTCCAAAACAATTCATACCACTACTGATTTTATTATTAGCTACTATTGTTTTATATTTCCTGTAATACATTTATTTGCTGACACAGGTGTGTGTGTGTCAATCTAATCTTCAAAACATCTGAAGGCAGAACAAGAAGCAATGGATGGAAACTAATCAAGAAGAGAAGCAACCTGGAATTAAAGAGAAATTTCCTGACAGTGAGAACAATTAATCAATGGAACAGAAGGTTCCTCCAGAAGTTGTGGGAGTTCCATCCGCGGAGGTTCTTAAAAAGAGACTGAGCAGCCACTTGTCTGAATTGATCTAGGACTTCCTGACTAGAAGACCTCCAAGATCTCTTCCAACTCTGTTATTCTATTATTCTGTTATTTTGCCCCTTTCCTCCCTCCCTTTTTAAATATTTTTGTTTATTTTTTAAATAATAATAATAATAATTTTATTTTTATAAACCGTGTCCTCTCCCGACGGGGACTCGGAGCGGTGTACAGGGAAAAAATTAAAACACATAAAATACATATACAATAAATACACTAAGTTAAAAACCAAATTAAACTCAATTCAATTGTCCCTGCACTAAAATTCCCATTAATTAAAACTAATAATCCCAAACCCTAAAGGTAGAGACTAACCTAGGCCGACCAAACGGAAAAAGTGTGTTTTTAATTTCTGACGGAAGGAGCGGAGGTCCGTGGTTGTTCTAATGTCGGGGGGAAGGTCATTCCAGAGGGCTGGGCCCGCCACAGAGAAGGCCCTTCCCCTTGGCGTCGCCCGCTGACAAAGTCTAGTGGACGGCACCCGGAGAAGTCCCCCTCTGTGGGAGCGAATCGGCCGTGAGGATGTATGGGGCAGGATCCGATCCTGCAGATAGCTAGGTCCCGAGCCATGGAGCGCTTTGAAGATGATAACTAGCACCTTGAAGCGCACCCAAAAGACGACAGGCAGCCAGTGCAGCTCGCGCAAGAGCGGTGTTATGTGGGTATACCTTGCGGTCCCCATTATTGCTCGTGCGGCTGCATTCTGGACCAGTTGAAGTCTTCGGGTGCACCTCAAGGGGAGCCCCATGTAGAGAGAGTTACAGTAGTCCAGTCGGGATGTCACGAGAGCATGAGTGACTATGCAAAGGGCATCCCGATCCAATAGGGGGTGCAACTGGCGTACCAGGCGAACCTGGTAAAACGCCCTCCTGGCCACGGCTGTCACTTGATCTTCCATGGACAGCCGGGTATCCAGGAGGACACCCAAGTTGCGCGCCCCATCCACAGGGGCAAGGTGATCGCCCCCTATGGCCAGTGATGGAGTCAACTGGTTGAATCGGGCAGCCGGAAACCACAGCCACTCGGTCTTGGCCGGGTTGAGCCTGAGTCTGTTACTTCCCATCCAGATCCGCACAGCTTCCAGGCACTGGCACATCACCGCTACGGCATCGTTGGGGTGGTTTGGGGTAGATATATACAACTGCGTATCATCAGCGTAGAGGTGATACTCTACCCCAAAACCACGGATGATCTCGCCCAGCAGCTTCATATATGCGTTGAACAGGAGAGTCGAGAGGACCGACCCCTGAGGCACCCCACATGTGAGGGGTCTCGAGGTCGACCTCTGCTCTCCTGCCAACACAAATTGTGATCGACCAGAGAGGTAGGAGGAGAACCACCGTAAAACGGTGCCTCCCACCCCCAACCCCCCCAGCCGATGCAATAGGATACCATGGTCAATGGTATCAAAAGCCGCTGAGAGGTCTAATAGGACCAGGATGGAGGAACAACCCCCATCTCTGGCCCTCTAGAGATCATCCACCAACGCGACCAATGCCGTCTCGGTGCTATGCCCGGGTCGAAAGCCGGACTGGCGTGGGTCTAGATAATCAACTTCCTCCAGGTGACGGGGAAACTGTTGCTTCTTGCAATGCCATTGCTTCTTGAAACACTAGGCTTAGAGTATGAAAGCTGAATTTTACACCACATTTTTGTCTTTATCTTCCTTTTTTCATCATTCTGGGGGAGTTCAATATTAAATTGAAGTACATCATCTTTTCATCGGAATAGATAATTGTAATAACATTTAGGGCTTTAAAATCATATTTTCTAATGTGGCTTTTAAATATTTCTTCTAATTTGTTTATAATATATTTTCAACAAAGCAGGATATGAATCAGTGCAATTGCTCTTCCCTATACCTATTTTTTCTTAAGAAGAAAAGAAAAATATGCTGCTTTGTTATGAAGAAAACATAGTAATTAGAAAATGTCTTTTGATATGAAGAGTGTCGCAGAATGCTTATTTCTTTTGTATTCAAACCTTTTTGAGTGCACTAATCATCTAATCATCTAATTGATGAGTGGATTATCTTTCTTTGAATCAATAATTCAAATGAAAAAGTCAATTTAATTTAAATTGAATTGTCAGTTTAAACTTCAGGATGAGTTCAATTCAGACAGATGATTCAGTGAAATCAAAAGTGAATTAGATAAACCATCTAATTATCATACTGATTCAAATGTATCTGATTTGATCAGAGCCATTGAATAAGCTTGAAGATACATCTTGAACAGGTATTCAGCTGGATTTCCTTTAAAATAAATCTTTGAATCAAAGCTTTTGCACAGCCTGAGATGTTACACATGCAAAATATTTCCTCTTTTAGACCATAGTGAGAAGACTATAAACAAACTCTTAAATGAGAGAAATTTAGTATACTGCCAAATCTCTCTGAAACAGTCAGATCATCATGCTTCAGAGGAAAAATGCAACGAGTGCCCCAAAATGTTGCATTGCTAAAAGTTGGACTATTTATAAAAAATATAAAAATGAAAATAAGGATTAGGAGAAACATGATAGCAGTCTTCCAATATTTGAGGGGGTGCCACAAAAGGGAGGAGGTCAACCTATTTTCCAAAGTATCTGAAGGCAGGACAAGAAGCAATGCATGGAAACTAATTAAGGAGAGAAGCAACCTGAAATTAAGGCCAAATCAACCAGTGGAACAGCTTGCCTCCAGAAGTCTTGGGCCCTCCATCACAGGAGGGTTTTAAGAAGAGATTGGAAAACCATTTCTCTGAAATGGGATAGGGTCTCCTGCTCAAGCAGCGGGTTCTATTATTCTATGTTATAATAAAGTGTAGAAACTGTATGGATAGAGATAAACGAAAGTGTAGAAAGAAAGAAATGAAAAAAAAGAAGCTTCTGATATCCTTTGCAGCAAATATAAACATTTGCAAAATTCTCTTTTCCTGAACAATTACCAAAAACCCAAACTCATCACTTTTTTCCATTATCCATTTTCCTCCTAAATCCTCAAAACTACAAATCATAAGTACATTTTTTCCAGTTTCATGCAAAAAGCCTATCAGAGGTTTTCAGTCTGATCATGAGACACTCCATGAGAGCCAAATTGTGCAAATCTAAATTTCATTTAAAAAATTGTTCTGCATCCTTGATCCACTGGGGCAAGAACTAAAGAAGGTCAATGAGAGACCCCAATGGGCAAAAGGTTCTCACCCTACAATGTAGGGGGAGGGAGCTAATAGACTGCCAATAGCTGTGTCAGACAATTGAATATTCCATCATGTACTGTGTAACTCTTTGGTGAGTTCCCACCCTTTGTTAGCCTTGGATATCTAAGGCTGAACAATAGGTGGATTTCATGGCACAGTCCATATTTCTACAGAGGTATTCAAGCACAAAATCAGTTCACAGCACAACAATTGTAAAACACTTGGACCAGTTGGGGAGAACCATGCAGAGGTCTTGGGATAAAACAGGGTTAGTCCAGTAATCGAAGACATGTTCACCATCTTGAAACCTCCAACCCGTTTTCTCCTCATCAAGGATGCTCCTGCTGACATAAGAATAAATATAACCATGTCTGGGAATACTTAAGAGATCCTAGAATCTCATCTGGTGATACATTGGGAATTATAATTTAAGCTGTCTTGGATTTGGGTTAAGATGCATTCTCTTAATAAGGATTTACAGCTTTTCTCTCTTAAAGCATTCATTTGGGGATATGTACCTGGCTTTCCCCTGATGTAGCTTTTCCATTGAACTGGAAATGTGACTGCCTTGAGGACTGGCTGACCCACTTTCCAGCTGGATGCTGGTTTCATAAGCAGCCCAGATCTCCTTGCGTTGGCTGAAAAGGCTGCCTATCCCAGATCCCATTTCTGTCCAGTTCTCAATAAGGGTGGAGATAGCATCCATGTATGGGTAAGACCTATCCGCACTCTGATTGGACTGAGTCTGATTAATAATTAATTAAGGGTGCTATATAACCCCCTCAGGAGCAGACTCCACCCAGTTTCCGACTCAGTCCAACTCTGGGACTGGTCCAGTATAATCATCCTTTGAGGTACTTTCTCTGAAGAATGGATATCTAGGCCAGCCACCCCTATATATATGCCCACCTGCGAGGTGGTGACTTGACCAGCTGGGGACTTGTCCCATAACGCTAGGTCCGCTCCCCCGACGAGATCAAGATCTGAAGGTTTCCTTACTGAGAACTCTAGGGGTGGCTCATCAAGAGGCCTTTGAGGGGGCGGCCAGAATCGCAGCTCAGCTGTGAGGCCTTTGTTTGAGACCCCCGGGGAGCTAAGCGCGCTGCCTCAGGTGCTTTCAGGGCTCTGGTAAGTGGCCGCACCTATCAGTGGCTGTCAGGCCTTGGGGCCTTGAGGGAGGCCGCTCCTGTCACCGAGGGCCTCCCGCGCGCTCGTCGCCTGGATGCAAGATGGCGACCTGACAGGACAGAACGCGCCAAATGCCAGGGGCCTCCCACACGCCCCTTCACAGGCTGCCGGGGCTGTCGCCCTTTTGAGGCCTGTGTGGTGACTGCGCATGAGGCCGGGGGCCTCCTAAGCGCCTATAACTGCCCAGGGACTGGATGGCAGGCCGTTATGTCGGCCGCGGATACCGCCTATGACCTCCCCCACATGCCCGGAACGGCAATGGAGACCGCTGGGTTTTCAGGCCCCTATAACGGCTGCGCTGGCCGTCAGGGGCCTCAGGCACACGCAGGGGGCGCGCTACGGCGTGGCGGAGGGTTTAAAGGCTTATGGCACCGTCTGGAGCTGGCAGAGGCCGTGCTTACCGCCTGGGCCTCCCTCGTCCGCTGGCTGCCGGTCAGGGCTGTCAGGCCCTTGCTGAGATGCTCCACTGGCCTGGGGCCTTCCGCGTCCTCCCGTGGGCCCGTCAGGCCCTTTCTAGGACTGCGCCAGCCGCCTGGAGGCCTCAACGCGCGCGCACGCGCAGTCCTTGCCGACAGCTTTGAGATAGCGAGGGCTCCGTATGGGCCGTCAGGCCCTGAACGGAGCATTTGCCGGCAGCCCAGGGCCTCCTGCACGCCCGTGCGCGCTTGGGTCTTCCTGCAGCCCCCTGTTCGGCCCTGTGGTCCTTTAGGGCCCTGAGATTTCCTTTCTGACCCACCCCATCTCGGGGGCTGGGGAAAGGGGCGTGTGCCTTCAGCAAGGGCTCCTCTGAATTGCGGACGCCGTTTTAGGGGCGCGAATGTGGCTGCCAGGGCGTGGGGCTCGCCTGGAAAGGCCCACACGATATGTTTCTTAGAACTGGTACCTGGCTCGTCTTATAGGACCGTTTTGCACCTTCTGCAGGTGCTGTCCTCATTTACTGACGGAGGTCCCGCTTAGCGACGAAACTGCCGCAACTCTCAGGAGCCCTCTGGGGGGTGACCTGGATGTTCGGCCTTAAGGCCGGCTGGTCCCTGCACCTAAGTCCGCCATTTCTAGGCCTGGGTCATGGACAGGCGGCCCTCGGAACCGGCTCCTCCTTCCTTACCCCCTCTCCTCCTCGTGATCGAGGTGGGGGCTCAGTCCTCCTCCGGGGACCATCATTGGCAAGTTCTGGAGGCTCCAAAGTCACGGGCTGCAGGCCTCTTTTCGACCCTTCCCCCGGCCCCAATGGCGTCTGTTCCCGGGAGACCGGGCTATATGCCAGTTCAGTTTCTCAGAGTTGTGGCGCTCTCAGGACATTGGGGCGGTCCCGCCAGCCCCTCGGGGCCCAGCAGCGACATCCTTTCCACCCTGGGTATTCTGGCCTTCGTCCGGCCCTATGGCCCACCACTCTGGCGTGTTCCCCTATGGCACACCGGCTGGAAGGGAAGGTTAGTGCAGTCGCAAGAGGTGACATGTCTGCGTCTGCTGTCCATTTTCCCAGAGGGCACCAGCGAGTCCCCCTCACTTTCAAGGGCCTCAGCGGCCTCCTGTTCGTTCCGCCGTCTCCCTCGGCTAGCGATGGGATGGAGCTCCTGTCCACAGGCACGGAGAAGGGGTGCTCCCTACCTCCAGCTTTCGGGTGCTGCGTAGCTGACCGGAGGGCTTCACCCTTGAGCGTCATTCGTTTCTTTCTTGTCCGACCCTTGTTGGCCATGGCCTTGATCACCTCTACCGCGGATCGATCGATTCGGGCGTTGAACATGCCTGGCCCGGACATGTAACACCCCTGGTCTTGACGGCATGTGGGTGGGCCTTATGCCATCCCCATGCCCTAACTTTGACGGGCCGTTTTTACGGGACGCCCCATCTGCGCGGCCTGCGCCGCTGGCCAGTGGTTGACAGTCTTCACAGACATAACTTATTGGTGGATCTTCGATGAGCCTCTTGTGGTCAGTTCCTTCACGGCCCCTTTCTCCATGCGGCTATAGCGGAGAGTGCTCCCGCGGTCGGCTCTCGCGCCCACCTGGTCCCTCTTACCTGGGGCCGCTGCCAACTTCAGGGCAGGCTCCCTCCCGGGTTCCATCTCTCGGCTGTTCCTGGGCCATATCACCGGCCTTTCCTTCCAGTCAGCTTCTATGTCTCCCGCGTTGGCGGGTGAGGTTGTAACTCTGGCGGGAGCGTGCCCCGCGACGTATATTTGGAGTGCGTTTTTCTCTTCCTGGGTTTTGGGGGACGGCAGGTACAACTTGACATCCTCCCTTCCAGCCCCTAGACAGGATCTGGCCGCCCAAGCCCGTATCCCAACGGCGCTTCTGGGCTCGGGTTCTGTTTGACTCCTCTCATACGGGCCTTTTCCGGTTGGGCCACCACCGGTACGAGGGTTCCGCTGACACCTTTATACCCTACTGCCGCCATTCCCAGATCAGGAGGGTGGGGCCCCAGAGACGGTCGTTCGGAGTATTTTCACTCCGCTGGGGAATTCCGACCAATGCTGACCAGGTCTTATCCTCGTTCACGGGGGGGGGGGGGCTTGCCCTGGATGACCGTTGCCAACATCCTGTCCCTTCGCCCATTACCCCGGGTCCAGGGACACGGTAATGCTGTCCCTGTTGGGGACCGTGATTCGCCCTTTCCTGCACAAGGGGTCTACTCCGCTTTCACGTCTTCCTTAGGTACCGAGACTCCAAGTTACTCTGGTCTCATTGGACGGCCCTTGGGAGAGGACTGTCTGTCCTCTATTTAGCTTACAGGCTTCTGGTTTGCAGGTTCCGGTTTTTCCAGCACGCCAACTGTTTTAGGTGTCCATCAGGGTTTACGCATTGTCTCTCCATGATGGAGCCATTTGATCTGTCTCCAGTGCCCGGGTGTTTACTTGTGCCCCTCGGGGCGGCACACTTACGTCCTTTCTGGTCAGTTAGCCCTTCGTTAGTTGGTAACCGTTTGGGTTTGCTTCTCTTCAGGTCACGTTGGGTGTGCCAGAGCTCCTGGTGGTTCCATCAACTCGGCCAAGAGTCTTCCCTCCTGTCACCGTGGTCCCATTCTCAGGGGCCGCAATCGCCACCATGCTGGGCCAGGTTTTCTTCACAGTGGATCGGCTCCCTGACGCGGCTAGGCAGTCGCAAGGGGTGACATGGTAGGTCAAACCAGCTTGGGGATTTCTTTCGCAGATCTGGCGCAAGGCAGGTCGGCGATGTCCATAGTTACCTGGACTCAAGCACGTCTCCGGTTTTGGGCTGGTCCTCCTCTTCTGTAACAGTGAGGAGCATTCTGGAGTTGGAACCACGAATACTCCAGCTAGGGTTGTTAGTGTTCGATGCACAAGTGGTGGGTCAGCCTGTGTGGGCCTTTTTCCCTTGCCCCCATGGCCGGGGCTCCCGGCCCCAGAGGCCACCGGCTCATGGTCTTGGGGACGGATCTACATCCTGGCCTTTATCACCGCCCTGAGTCCCTTTGGGGAGAGGGGGCGGTTTATAAATATAATAAATTATGATGATGATGATGATGGTGATGATTATGGTTATGGTTATGGTTATGGTTATGGTTATGGTTATGGTTATGGTTATGGTTATGGTTATGGTTATGGTTATGGTTATGGTTATGGTTATGGTTATGGTTATGGTTATGGTTATTTATCCCTCTAGGCTGACCGCTTCTCATTGGCGGATTTCACGAGGGCGGATTTCACTCGGCCTGGCTGGGGTGGACCCTGCTGCACAGGGACCACGTTCCTCTGGCCTTCTGGGACTCTATCGACCCCTCGTTCATCTTGCCTCCCCTGCGTACGCCTGGTTATTTGCGAGGCCCCGTGTCCTGGGTCCATTCCCTCCCCCTCTCCGCCGTTCCGTTCCATTCCTCCCATTGGGTGACTTTCATCAGGAATGGGGAAAGGGTAGAGACCCGTATGCCCTTCGCTGGTGGGCGGTGCCCTTGGGGGAGGGGCTCAGTGCCTTGCCTTGGAAACGAATGGGTCCTCTCGTTCCCAGCGCCCTATGGTCCGCGGCTTCCAGCCTCATGTCTTGCACCTTTTCCCCGGGCTGGACATAGGTTCCCTATTTGAGGCTGGTCTTTGCCTTTCATTGCCTTTGCCAGTCCACCCTTTTCATTTTTGAACCGGCTCTTTGGCTTGTCCTCACCTGACGGTGATGTTCTGCGGGGTGATGGGTCGACCCGCTTTCTCTCGGGGCTTCAGCCTTGCTCGGTGGGACCAGCTTGGTTCCTCGTCCACACGAACGGGTCGTCGTGAGTTCTTACCCGTTCTCTATGACGTGGGCTGCCTTATGGGCTCTCTGGTATGGACACGAGTGTTCCCTGATTTCTCGCTGAGCCTCAGGGGCTCCTCGGAGAGCCTTTGCATATGTGGATCGGGCGTTGCCTTCTTGGGGTCTTCATTGGCCGCGCGACTTCCTTCTTCCATTCTGTCACGGCTCTTGTCTCCCTTCCACCACTTTCCTTGGCTCTGGGGGTCTCCACGGCGGCGTGGGTCCTTGGCTCTGTGGGGTCATCAGTAGTTCCTCTACGGTCTGTTGGGTCTGCTCTATCAAACTCGGTTGCTTCTTCGACCCGTGTCTGCTCTATCAAACTCGGTTGCTTCTTCGACCCGCGTCAGGATAGGGTTGCTTTCGTGGCTCGACGAGGCGGTGGCGTGGCCTCGCTCCACCATTCCCTTTGGCGTGCACGGTGCACTAGCTTGTCTTAGTGGCTGCTGGATGTAGAGGAAGCGTCTGGCATGCTCTCCATTCTACGCCATGTCTGCTGGTCTATTTTCGATCCCTCCCTGTGAGGCGTTTGGGCTTGGGTATGTCCCATACATGGATGCTATCTCCACCCTTATTGAGAAAGGGCGTTGGTACTTACCTGATACGCCTCTTCTAATAAGGGGGGAGATAGCATCCGGCCCTTCCCTTATCTCGTCCTGACCAGCTTGGCGGTTTTTTTGTCATGTTGTGTCTTGCTTACTGTTGGTTGCTTCTTTTTCTTTCGGCTGATTTGGTGTGATGATACCGGTGAGTCTGATTTTATTTTCCTTCGTCGAAAACTGGGTGGAGTCTGCTCCTGAGGGGGTTATATAGCACCCTTAATTAATTATTAATCAGACTCAGTCCAATCAGAGTGCGGATAGGTCTTACCCATACATGGATGCTATCTCCCCCCTTATTAGAAGAGGCGTATCAGGTAAGTACCAACGCCCTTTCTCTAGCATGGAGCAAAGCAAACACAACTATTTCCCATGTTTATCACATGAAAAAAGCATTAAAACACCTAGATAGCTGATGCTCCCCCTCCCTTTTCTTTAGAACTGCATGACAGCAGCAGGGAAGCGATAACCTGAAACACCCCCAATTTTACGGAAATCAGTGCAGGAGATTTACTAGATGCATGCCTCTGTGGAATTTTAAAATCCCTCAATTATCCAGGGCCATTATCCAGCTAGTTCTGCAAAGGATGGATTGTTAAACTTGCATCAGATTCCAGCAAAGACTCAAATTTTCTTTCTTTCTTTCTTTCTTTCTTTCTTTCTTTCTTTCTTTCTTTCTTTCTTTCTTCCTTCATTTATTCATTCCTCTCTTTCTCCATCTCCCTTTCCTTTCCTTTCCTTTCCTTTCCTTTCCTAGGCAGACAGGGAAGGAAAATGTGGAGCATGTCTGCTCCAGGATCAGGCTTTGCATGCACAAGCATAGCCATTCCCCTAACTGGATTGTTTTCTGATGTTTGCAGACAGACAGCTAGTCCATGCAAAGCAGGGGAAAGGTGAGGAGTTTTGGAGGGTAGGGAGGTTCCACTTAGCTGGGACTTAAGTAGCTGATAAGGAATTTTGCTTCTCTTAGTTGCTTCTTAGTAGATGTTAATTGCCACACAGTAAATGTGGTTTGTAGGAAAGACGATATCCGTCATTTCCATGTGTGCATATATCTGCTTAGTTGAGCAGGATTCTGGGTGCAACATGGTATCATCAACTATGTTCTTGCCAGAAATGGGCCAATAACTTTGAGATTGCAAATGATGCCTCTTAACTAGTAAAGCCCTTAAACCCTCTTAATTATCTATCTGCCAGATCAACAAAATTAAAAAGAGGGAGGGAGTTAAATAAGTATCTCTAAGCACTCCTGCTTCAACCATCCCAGCTCAAAGGAGATATCAATCTATTTCTCCTTATGCCTTCAGTTCTTTGGGTAAAGCAACCAGGGCCATTTCCCCACCTTACTTTTCATTATCAAGAACTCAAAGGGAACTATTGATATGGAAGATTCATATCTGCCAGTCTTACATTCCAAACCATGCTTTTTTCAGATTTTCAATTTTGCTTCCGTAAAGGTGTGCTGTTAAGAATGGATCCTCTGACATCAAGAGAGATGGGGCTGTTGTGAGTTTCAGACAAACAGGTTGACAATAAACAACAGTCCAGTCAAGGAACCACCAAGATCCTTCCCATTTCCCACTGACAGGGCAAGTCACAAGCATATAAAACAAGAGCAAGTCACACTTTTCTGATTCAGCAGAACTATATTAACAAAGTAAAAATGATGAGGTAATGATGTGCAGACAAGGGTTTTCTTGAGTTAAACAAAAGTCTAATATAAAATGTAGGTACTGTAACGCATTAATTTGGAGGGACGTCAGATGACTAACAGTAACTAGAAATCGATCACTTAAACATGAGCCTGCCATGTTTTTGGCTGCGGCAGCAGCCAAAAAAAGCTAATACAATCCTGGATTGTATAAACAGAGGCATAGAATCAAAATCATGTCAAATATTAGTACTGTTTTATAAAGCCTTAGTACAGGGGTGTCAAACTTGTGGCATCATAGCGGCATCATGTGACGTATTGGGACTTCTTTCCCCTTTGCTAAACTGGGTGTGGGTGTGGCCAGCATGTGACGCATGCGGCCCACGAGCTGTGAGTTTGACAGCCCTGTCTTAGTAAGGATGACTACTGCATCAAGTTTTGGTCATCACATTACAAAAAAGATGTTGAGACTTTGAAAAAAGAAGAGCAGAGAAGAGCAACTAAGATGATTAAATGCATGGAGGCTAAAACATACGAAGAACAGCTACAGGATTTGAGTTTGGCTATTCTAGAAAAAAGAAGAATTAGAGGTGACATGATAGCAGTATTCCAGTATTTGAGGGGTCTGCCCAGTAGTGGGATTCAAGTTTTTTTACTAGCGGTTCTATGACCGTGGCTTGGTGGGCGTGGCAGTGGAAGGATATTGTAAGATCTCCATTCCCTTGCAACTCTGGGACTCTGGAGGCAGAGAATAGATGGGGGTGGGGGCAGTCAGAGGGGGTGTTTACCGGTTCTCCAAACTACTCAAAACGTCCACTACTGGTTCTCCAGAACAGGTAGGAACCTGCTGAATACCACCTCTGGGGCTTCCACAAAGAAGAGGGAGTCAACTTATTTTTCAAAGCGCCTGAAGGCAAGGGAAGAAACAACAGATGGAAACTGAACAAGGAGAGAAGCAACCTGGAATTAACAGTGAGGACAATCAACCAGTGGAACAGCTTGCCTCCAGAAGTTGTAGGTGCTCCATCCCTGGAGGCTGTTAAGAAGATACTCTACAGCTACTTGTCTGAAATGGCATAGGGTCTCCTGCTTGAGCAGGGGGTGGACGAGGTCCCTTCTAGCTCTATTCTGATTCTGATTGAGTTCATAAAGGCAGGAAAGGACAGGACTTTTTTTGCTGGTATAATTTCCTGCCAACTGGACTTTCAGATAAATGCAAATACACCTTTTTGCTTAAAATCTCAACATTCCAATTCCAATCAAATATTCCTAGCCTTCTATTTTCACTTTGAAATGGACCATTGTTGATTTTGCACATTGATGTGAAATGTGACCAAACTACAATTAAATAATTAAAAAAACAGCAATAGGAAAGGATGATAGGTGGTAGAAAGAGATTAAAATGAAGCTCAGTTGAATTTCAGCTCAAATCAAACTAAGTGTTAGGTGACATCTCCATTGGGAGACAGCAAAGGGTGTGCAGCGGAGTATGCAGCTAGAAGAATGTTGCTAATGTACACACAATTAGTATACCAGACACTGTTTAAGCAAAATAAGGCGGAACCAGAAATTCCTAGGTGGTTCCGCCCCAGGCGCCTGATGGACCCTGAGAGGTTCCAGACGGAGCTTGGGCCATTACCTGTGACCCTGACCCACGCCCCGATGGAGGACCTAGTGGCTGCATGCAGTACCGTGGCCACAGGGGCCTTGGATTGGGTCGCGCCCTTGCGGCCTCTCTTGCGGCGGAGAGCCACCCAGGCTCCTTGGTTCACCGAGGAGCTAAGGGTGATGAAATGCCACAAGAGACACCTAGAGAGGAGATGGCGATCCACACGGTCTGAATCCGACCGAACACAGGTAAGATCCCATTTGAGGACTTACCTCGTGGCGATGAGAGTGGCCAAGCGCCATCATTGTGCCACTCTTATCGCATCCGCAAAGAACTGCCCTGCTTCCCTGTTTGGGGTCACCCGCTCCCTTCTTCATCAGAGGCAGCGGGAAGCCCCTCTGAAGGGCAGAGCAGAGGAATTTGGAGAGTATCTGCAGGATAAAATCGCTCAGATTCAGAGCGAGTTAGTCTCCACCGAAAGTGGTCTGGAGGGACTGTTGGAGGCAGGTCTTGAGACACCTTCTTGGGAGGAGTTTGACTCTGTTACTTCCGAAGATATGGACAGGTTACGTGGGCGACTGAGAGCCACCACATGTTTATTGGACCCGTGTCCCTCCTGGCTTGTACTGGCATCGTGAGAAGTTACACGAGGCTGGCTCCAGGAAGTAGTGAACACTTCTTTGAGTGAGGGGTTCTTGCCTACCGTCTTGAAAGAGGCAGTGGTGAGACCCCTCCTCAAGAAGCCTTCCCTGGACCCAGCATTGTTAGTAAATTATCGTCCGGTCTCCAACATTCACTTTTTGGTGGCACAACAGTTTCCCCATCACCTGGAGGAAATTGATTATCTGGACCCGCACCAGTCCGGCTTCCGGCCCGGGCACAGCACTGAGACGGCATTGGTCGCATTGGTGGGTGATCTCTGGAGGGCCAGTGATGGGGGTTGTTCCTCCATCCTGGTCCTATTAGACCTCTCGGCGGCTTTTGATACCATCGACCATGGTATCCTATTGCATCGACTGGAGGGGTTGGGGGTGAGGGGCACCGTTTTACGGTGGTTCTCCTCCTACCTCTCTGGCCGATCATAATTTGTGTTGGCAGGAGGGCAGAGGTCGACCTCAAGACCCCTCACATGTGGGGTGCCTCAGGGGTCGGTCCTCTCGCCGCTCCTGTTCAACACATATATGAAGCCTCTGGGTGAGATCATCCGTGGTTTTGGGGTAGATTATCATCTGTATGCTGATGATACACAGCTGTACATTTCTACTCCAAACCACCCCAACGATGCCGTCGAAGTGATGTCCCAGTGTCTGGAAGCCGTGCGGGTCTGGATGGGAAGGAACAGACTCAGACTCAACCCATCCAAGACCGAGTGGCTGTGGTTTCCATTAGCAGATCGCGGGGGGGGAAACGCCCTCTCACCGAAGGAATGTCGGAACCATGGACTTTTTACAAATGGACAGAAGTGCCAGAGCTGGAGGATCACACCAATGTTTAATGAGGACTGTAAGTGTTTTTATATGCTTTCAACCTTTGAAAAGGGAAAATAGAGGGGGGAATTTGCAGAAAATCCCCCCTCGGAAAAAAAGCGGCGTTTCAAAATGCTTCCCGGGCGCGGGGAGAGAGAGAAGGTAATATCCGACTTTCTATTAGCTGAAAGCGAAAGTATTACCATATATGAAATTACACTTGGAAACTTTGTATCCGGGACTCATTAAAGGTTAAAAGGAGTTTTTATTATTTCTTCACCAAAGCCAAAGTGGCGGAAAAATGGCGCTTCTTTGCTCTCAATGGAAAATTTATTTTGAAATTTGAACATTTCTTCAACACTACAAGATCAAGGAATTTAACTTAAGTGACTCTCAGTCTCTCTCCCATTGTACCCCTCTTTCTTGGACTGGATTTTACAATTGCCTCTCTGGAGTTTATATAACATCTTTTTGGAACTTAAAAGAATTTTCCCCCTCCCTTGGAGCTCACAAGACTATTCACCCACCAGTCACCATCTTTAACAATAAAAATCATGACAACAAGAAAGCCTCCGAATGGGAAAAACATCTCCACCGCTGCTTCTACAAAAATACAGGGAATGTTCCAAAGCATAATGCAAGAAATAAAGCAGATTCGGAAAGATATGACAAGCACAAGACTGGAATTGTTGGAGACACAAAGAACAATGACAAATGACAAACAAAAAATTGATTGGTTGGAGGGTAGGACGGTCGAGATGAACGAAGAGAGAAGGGAACAACAACAAAAATTTACAAACAGGGCTGGTTATATGACTGGAATTGATTTTGAAAATAGAATTTGCTTTTTGAGGTTTCATAATGCTTTTGACTTAGATAACTTAAAAGATTTAACAAAAATAACTTTAGCAGAATGTACCAAAAAAAGTAAAGAATTTACAATTTTAACATATGCCAGAACAAATGATACATCCAGAGAGATAGATAAAAAATTGATGAGAGGGCTAACAAGGGACGGGATCCTCGGAGCACAGAGAGAGATGCTTTTGTTGCATCAATTAAAAGAAGTTGCCAGCTTGAAGCAGACCCCCGGGAAAACCCGAGAAGTATTTCTCCTCTTTAAAAAATTGTGCAAAAAAGGGGGGGTGCTCAAAATGGTTAATGCCTGAAGGAATGTTGCTGTTTCGGGAAGGGGATAGAATAAAATTTAAAATAAATGGCAGAGGCGGAAGCTTCTCTTCAAAAATAACCCTTAATCCTGGTAGACTAAGACGACGGAGCGGGAGGCGCTGTGGCTCTGCCCACTGGCGGGAGGGAAGAAAAGAATTAAAGTAAGAGACTCTGATCATTAAAGTGATTTTTTCTTTTTTATGTAACTGTAATTCCATATCAGATGTTAACAAAACAAATGATTGAATGCATAGAATCAAGATACAATATGTATGTAATTTTTTTTTACTGTTTATTGAAATTCTTTTTATATGTAACATCGGAAATGGCCACCATCTCTGACATGAAAGCTCTAAAAAATTTCTATTTTAACCCTATATACCCTTATCCTTATAAAATTGTAAAACCAATAAAAAATTACTTTACAGGAAAAAAAAGAATTTATATCTCATAGTTTATAAATGACATGAGATGTACATATAATATCTAATAGCATTAATGTGACAGTAACATTTCAGGACCCTGAACTTTTAGTGAGATTCCCCCCTCCCTGTATTCTGAGGCTCAGAAATCTGTTGTCATGGATAGCACTGCCATTTTATTTCATTTACCGCTGTATTGATAATGAAAAATTCTATATTGTCTGAAAGACTGAAAATTCAACCCTGCCAAACATCAGCCATTCTACAAAAAAACCACCCTACTTGGAACAGTTTATATCCTCCGACGTTACCTTAACAGTTCCTAGGTCCTTGGTTAGGACTTGAGCTATTGAGCTACCAACCAGCCCCAAAGGCTGTGAATCTCACCAAAGATTAACCACATAATAATAATAATAATAATAATAATAATAATAATAATAATAATAATAACAACAACAACAACAACAACAACAACATAGATATAGATATAGATATAGATATAGATATAGATATAGATATAGATATAGATATAGATATAGATATAGATATAGATATAGATATAGATATAGATATAGATATAGATATAGATATAGATATAGATATAGATATAAAAAATTAATTTGATGAATTCTCAAATGGCAACCTTTATTCAAGGAGTGATAGAAAGTTGGAATTTCTTTATTTCATTCCGTTCACTCTTTTTTTGAGGTGTGTGAAAAGGGTGGTATCATCACAGAGATGAAAATGAGTTGAGTAGCTAAGTAATATTTATAAGTCATTTAAATGCAATCACTCCACAACTGGACCATAATTTAAACACAAACAAGAGAAAATATTTTGAGGACTCATCTAAACTGTAGGAGTGAAAATGAAGATAGGCTGTTAGAGAATTTCCATCTGGAGAGACAAAATACCAGGCTTAGCTTCTTGGAAGTAGGTGTCAGTTCTGCTTCACCGATAACCAAGAAAGAAACCTCTCGACTCCATTTTTAGTGGAATTAAAAGTACTTTTACTGGTTAAGGAATGATTAGCATAGATGCTAAGCAAGGTCTGAAGCATTTAGGCGCGAAAGCATACATATCAATATATGTCCAACCCCCTTCCCCTGAATAACCCCCTTCCATGGTCCAATGTGTAAAGCCCCTAGGTGTCACGTGGCTTAATCTTCAAAAGGCATCATCAGGTTGGCATGTAAAACCGTTGACCTTGACCATAAGATGACCCAAGCACTGGTACACGCAATAGATGGTAACAGTAGATGACACCAGAGTATTTCCTTCTGCAACTCACTCTCCTGCACTGTACAGTCCCAAATCCCATGCAAAGCACCTCCCCCCCCCCACCCATTTCTTATGGCAGCCAGAGCGAACAGGAAAGCGACGGCTGACATCCGGCCGTCCTCCAGAAAAGAGGAATTATCCCTGCAGAAAAAAGGGAAACAAAAGGGAGAAAAACAGAAAGAAAAAACAAAGAGAATTATAATGAGTACGATAAGCGATCAAGGTTTGTTAGGATATTTAGCATAAAATCTTTGTAAGAGCTTAGGGGCTCTAACGTGACAGTTGTCAACCCATTCGGCATTTGAAAGGGGAAAATGCTTCCAAGCGACCAAGTATTGAACTTTATTCCGGTGTTTCCTAGAGTCTAAAATGTCCTTGATTTCAAAATGTTGTTCACCCTCAATCAGAAGAGGGGCAGGAGGTGTCGGTGTCAGTGAACGAAGAGGGGATGAACATGCAGGTTTTAGAAGATGCACATGGAAGACTGGGTGAAGATGACGGAGGTTTTTCGGCAACTCCAACTTAACAGATACAGAACTAATAATCTTGGTAATCGGGAAAGGCCCTACATACTTAGGGCCAAGCTTCTTTGACTTCTGGGTAGTTTCAAGGTTCTTGGTGGAAAGGAAAACCAGATCTCCAACTTTGTAATGTGGGGGTTAAACTCTCTTTCTGTCAGCGTACTTCTTATGAGAGCGATGGGCATTATAATAATAATAATAATAATAATAATAAATTTAATTTATAGACCGCTTCCTCTCCCCGAGGGGACTCGGAGCGGTGCACAGGGAAATAAAAAAAAATACAGTAAATATACATAAATAATTTAGATAAAAGGCAGATTAAACAAAATTATCCCTGCGCTAAAATCCCCCAATTTAAATTTACTAAAATCCCCTAGACCATAAAAGACGAGACTACCCTAGGCCGGCCAAGCAGAAAAAGTGTGTTTTTAATTTTTGACGGAAGGAGCCGAGGTCCGTGGTTGTTCTAATGTCGGGGGGAAGGTCGTTCCAGAGGGCTGGGCCCACCACAGAGAAGGCCCTTCCCCTGGGCGTCGCCCGCTGACAAAGTCTAGTGGACGGCACCCGGAGAAGTCCCTCTCTGTGGGAGCGGATCGGCCGTGAGGATGTATGAGGCAGGATCCGATCCCGCAGACAGCTAGGTCCTGAGCCATGGAGCGCTTTGAAGATGACAACTAACACCTTGAAGCTCACCCGAAAGATGACAGGCAGCCAGTGCAGTTCGCGCAAGAGCGGCGTTATGTGGGTGTACCTTGCGGTCCCCATTATAGCTCGCGCGGCTGCATTCTGGACCAGCTGAAGTCTCCGGGTGCACCTCAAGGGGAGCCCCATGTAGAGAGAGTTACAATAGTCCAGTCGGGATGTCACGAGGGCATGAGTGACTGTGCAAAGGGCATCCCGAGCCAATAGGGGGCGCAACTGGCGTACCAGGCGAACCTGGTAGAACGCCCTCCTGGCCACGGCTGTCACTTGATCTTCCATGGACAGCCGGGTATCCAGGAGGACACCCAAGTTGCGCGCCCCATCAACAGGGGCAAGATGTTCGCCCCCTTTGGCCAGCGATGGAATCAGCTGGTTGAATCGGGCAGCCGGAAACCACAACCACTCAGTCTTGGTTGGGTTGAGCTTGAGTCCGTTACTTCCCATCCAGATCCGCACGGCTTCCAGGCACTGGCACATCACCGCTACGGCATCGTTGGGGTGGTTTGGGGTAGATATATACAGCTGTGTATCATCAGCGTAGAGGTGATACTCTACCCCAAAACCATGGATGATCTCGCCCAGCGGCTTCATATATGTGTTGAACAGGAGAGGCGAGAGGACCGACCCCTGAGGCACCCCACATGTGAGGGGTCTCGAGGTCGACCTCTGCTCTCCTGTCAACACAAATTGCGATCGGCCAGAGAGGTAGGAGGAGAACCACCGTAAAACGGTGCCTCCCACCCCCAACCCCCCCCAGCCGATGCAATAGGATACCATGGTCAATGGTATCGAAAGCCGCCGAGAGGTCTAATAGGACCAGGATGGAGGAACAACCCCCATCTCTGGCCCTCCAGAGATCATCTACCAACGCGACCAATGCCGTCTCGGTGCTATGCCCGGGCCAAAAGCCGGACTGGCGCGGGTCTAGATAATCAACTTCCTCCAGGTGACGGGGAAACTGTTGTGCCACCACACTCTCTACAACCTTCGCCAAAAAGGGAAGGTTGGAGACGGGACGATAGTTGGCTAATAAAGCTGGGTCCAAAGAGGGCTTCTTCAGGAGGGGCCTCACCATAGCCTCTTTAAGGGAGGCAGGCAAGAAACCCTTGCTTAAAGAAGCGTTGACAACCTCTTGGAGCCAGCCTCGTGTCACCTCCCAGGATGCCAGTACAAGCCAGGAAGGACACGGGTCCAATAAACATGTGGTGGCTCGCAGTCGCCCACGTAACCTGTCCATATCCTCGGAAGTAACGGAGTCAAACTCCTCCCAAACAAGATCCACCTCGTGCAATCCCACTGGGCTATCAATGGGGACTAACTCGTTCTGGATCTGAGCGATTTTCTCCTGCAGATAAATCACAAATTCCTCTGCTCTACCCTGTAATGGGGCTTCCCGCACCCTCTGTTGGAGGAGGGAACGGGTCACCCTGAACAGGACGGCAGGGCGGTTATCTGCGGATGCTATGAGAGTGGCACAATGATGGCGTTTGGCCACTCTCAGCACCACAATGTAAGTCCGTAAATGGGCACTTACCTGTGTCCGGTCAGATTCAGATCGGGTAGGCCTCCATCTTCTCTCTGGGCATCTCTTGTGGCGTTTCATCACCCTCAGCTCCTCGGTAAACCAAGGAGCCAGGGTGGCTCGCCGCCGCAAGAGAGGCCACAAGGGCGCGACCCGATCCAAGGCTCCCGCGGTCGCAGTGTTCCATGCGGCCACGAGGTCCTCCATCGGGGCGCGGGTCAGGGGTACAGGAAGTGGCCCAAGCGCCACCTGGAACCCATCAGGGTCCATCAGGCACCTGGGGCGGAACCAAATAGATGACTCAGGTTCCGCCTCCCCCCGGAGGGGAGTAGCGGTTGGAAAGTCGAGCCAGAGAAGTGAGTGGTCTGACCATGACAAGGGCGTGATGACTATATCCCCTATACCCAGATCACTCTTCCATTGGCCAGAGACAAAGATGAGATCCGGTGTATGTCCACCCTCGTGGACATACATTATCTAAAGCGGTCCATGCAATGGGCCAAAACGTGGCAAGTTGAGCACTCCATTCAGAAAGGGACAAAATTGTAGGTGCTTCTTGAGGCAACTCAGGAATAGGGGCAAAATCCTGGCCATAAATGACCTTGAAAGGGGTCATGCCAGTGCTGCTGTGCACTGAGTTATTGTATGCCACCTCGGCATGAGGTAACAACTCTACCCAGTTATCTTGTTGATAGTTTATGAAACAACAAATGTACTGTTCCAAGACCGAATTAGTTCTTTCACAAGATCCATTAGACTGAGGGTGGTAGGCGAAGCTTAAACTCTGGGCGGAGCCAATCATCTTCAGGAATTCCCTCCAGAAACGGGAGGTGAATTGAACACCCCTATCAGAAATGATGCGGGTAGGTACACCATGTAATCGATAGATATGTGACACAAACAATTTAGCTAGAGCTTTAGCTGATGGTATCTTGGAACATGGTATGAAATGGGCTTGTTTAGAGAATAAATCAGTAACCACCCAAATAACGGTGTAACCCTGGCTGTTAGGGAGGTCAACAATGAAATCCATGGATATTTCTTTCCAAGGGGTCTCCGGACGTGCCACTGTTTGGAGGAGACCATGAGGTTTTCCCGGAGGACACTTCGCTGCAGCACAAATAGGGCTCAATGTCTTTTAAGGACGGCCAATAAAATTGCCGCTTAATCAAATGTAGAGTCTTTACAAACCCAAAATGGCCAGCTATGCGGGAGTCGTGTGCCCGTTGGAGGACTAGAGATCTCAAAGAAGCAGGAACATACAGCTTTGCACCAATCCAAGGCAGGCCGTCTTTAAGAGTACAGTCTCCGGCGTGTGACTTAAACCAATCATCGGATAGAAGGCTATCTTTAATCTGTGTTAACAGATCAGTCCATAGTTATCGAGGTTTGACCCCCGGTAACAACAGGAGCAGACAGGCTGTGCGCTGGTATTACAGGTTGGACTACCGACAGTTTTGAACAATTGTATTGGGGAAGTCGTGATAAAGCATCCACCATAAAATTCTTCCCTCCTGGAATATACTTGAGGGTGAAATTAAATCAGTTGAAATACTGGGCCCACCGTAGTTGTTTTGGGGACAACTTACGCGGGGATTTTAGGGCCTCCAAGTTTTTGTGGTCAGTCCAAACTTCAAAAAGTTGGGTGGCACCCTCCAGAAAATGATGCCAAGTGAGAAGAGCCCAACGTACAGCAAAAGCTTCTTTTTCCCAAATTGCCCATCTCCTCTCGGTGTCAGTGAGCTTGCGAGAGGTATAAGCACATGGTTGTAACTGTCCATTTTCATTTTGTTGCAATAGCACTGCTGCTACTGCAACATCACTGGTGTCAGCTTGAACAACAAATGGAGCCTCAATGTCAGGGTGCTTCAACACTGGCTCGGCTGCAAAGAGTCTTTTTAGTTTTTCAAAAGCGGCCTGACATTCCATAGTCCAGTTAAGAGGTTTGCTTGGGCGTGGTTTGACATCCCCTTTAGTCTTCAATAGGTTAGTAATTGGCAAGGCAATACTAGCAAAAGAGGGGATAAATTGGCGATAAAAATTAGCGAATCCCAAGAAACTTTGTAATTGTTTACGTGTGCAAGGAGATGCCCACTCTGTAACTGCCCAGACTTTAGCGGGGTCCATCTCGATGCCTTCATTGGATATGCGGTAACCAAGGTAATCCATGTTGGTCTGGTGAAATTCACATTTAGAAAGTTTTGCGTACAGTTCTGCAGACCTCAACTTTTTAAGAACGGAGCGTACTAGCTTAACGTGTTCCTCAGGTGTTTGTGTGTAAATAAGGATGTCGTCCATATATACAATAACACCCTTGTACAGGTGCTGATGTAATACTTGATTAATCAATTGCATAAAAACTGCAGGCGCCCCCTGCAGGCCAAATGGTAAAACTTTGAATTGAAAGCACCCTAAAGGACAATTAAAAGCGGTTTTCCATTCATCTCCTTCCTTGATTCTAATCCTGTAATAGGCTTCTCTAAGGTCCAATTTCGTAAAAATTTTACCTTTGTCAAGATGTGCCAACATATCCTTAATAAGGGGGAGGGGGTAAACATTTTCTGCACAAATGGAATTCAGATTCCTGTAATCAATTACTAATCTCAAATCACCATCTTTCTTTTTTCTAAACATCACTGGAGCTGCCACTCGTGGCCTAGTCGGTTCAATAAAACCCCTCGCCAGGTTTTTGTCGATGAACTTGCGAAGTTCTATCATCTCCCGGGGTGTCATTGAATAGATGCGGGGTTTCGGGAGTTGCACCCCCGCGAGGAAGTCAATAGTGCAGTCTGTCTGCCGGTGGGGGGGGGGCAAAGAATCAGAGGATTTTATACTGAACACATCTTTGAGGTCCCAATATTCCTGTGGAATTTTCTCCTCTCCCTCAATATGTTCACCGGCCATTCCCCCCATCGCAGGGACGTTTTCCCATTGGGGTTATTTTTGGTTCAGTAACTTCAGGAGGGGGTGTTGCTGTATGTATGTGCAGCCAACCCTCGGTCCAATTTATCCTTGGGTTCCATTTACGCATCCAAGGCAAACCCAGAATAAGGGAATGATTCATGTTGGAGGCAATTATAAAACTTAAATATTCTTGGTGGCTTCCCATCCACATCTCCACAGTTTCGGTCCTGAACTGGGCGGGAGCCCCTCCCGCTATGGAGCCATCTAATTGAGAAAACGTGATGAGTACCTTTAAAGTTTTTACTCTTAACCCCATTTGTTCAACTACATTTGGGCTAATAATGCAACGCATGCAACCTGAGTCTAAAACAGCTAGTAGTTCAGCCTGTGCACCAGTAGAGGGCACTTTAAGTTGTACTGGCACAGTCATCAGACCCGATACGGAACTCACCAAATGGTCTGCATCATCAGAATCGGAATCCGAATCGCTGCCATCCGCCGGGTAATAGGATGCTTCCTATTTCTTCTCCAGGGGACGGAATTCTGCTGATTCTACTGCACACATGGTGGGCTCTCTCCGCTTGCCAGTAGTCTTATCTATTTTCCTGCTCTCCCCTGTTGCTTGAGGGCGGGGTTGTGGCTTCACTTGGCAATGAACAGCCCAATGGCCCTCCCTTCCACATTTGAAACATGCAGATGAGCGAGGCTTGCTTCCGGACCAGGTTTTCCCTCCCCTTGGAGTTGATTTGTGGGGGGGGGGGGTTTCCGGTTCACGCACTTCAAGATATTTATTTCTGAGTAAGTCAATTTCCACGTCAGCGGTCAATTCAAACCAACCCTGCAAGGTTCGCGGAATGCATCTATTTACACAGCTGTTTTATATCTCCTCATTCAGCCCCTCCTTGTACTGATCAATTAAGGACTCCTCAGACCACCCTCTCATGTACCCGGAAAGCTCCTGAAACTCCTGTGTGTAGTCTCCTACAGGTTTTTTTCCCTGACGGAGGGTCATCATTTTCATTCTGGCTTTGCGTTCAATGAGAGGGTCATCAAAACGGCAACTCAAGGCAGTCATAAATTCATCAAAGTCTCTAAGTATGGGGGAGTTATTTTTATGCAAAGATACCATCCAATCTGCCGCCTTGCCATACAGTGAGAGCGTAACTATTTTCACTTTGGCATCATCATTAATGAGGTCTTGTCCCCATTGTCTCATATAATTGCATACTTGAACTAAGAAAAATCCCAGGTCTTTGGACTCTCCCCCGTATCTCACCCCAAGGGGGGGTACCTTTGCCATCCGGCGTCTAAGGGCTGTCTCATCCCCCTGTGGGATAGCTCCTACAGCTGCTGCTGCTGCTGGCTGTGATTGCTGGGCCCTTTCATCTTGGCGTGGCCTGGCTTCCGCCCCTAAAACCCCCCCTGGGCGATCCTCCTCCTCCCTTCTCACCTCTGGTTCACGGAATGTTATGTCTCTTTCATACTTGCTTTCTCTGGAGCGGCGTCTTTCCCAGGCCTCCTGGAACATTTGCATTGCTTGGCCCATCAAAGAATTTTCTTCCTCTGCTTCTTGGGAGGAGGGGGAATTTTCTTCCTCTGCATCTACGTGTTGTAATTCCTGATGGTATTTCTTCTAGAATTTCCTTTTGTCCAAATCCTATCGACCAACGGGGAAGGGTTTTTTCTTCCAAATGCAATCCTGCAAAAAGTTCCGTTTCAGGAAGACACGATGTTTCAGCAGCTCCCATGTGGTCCTCTTGATCTCTGCCAGGGGAGGACATCTCTTTGAAGTTTAGAAAAAAACTTTTTTTTGTTTTTGTTACACTCCCTTCAGAAGGTGTTAGCTCTGAGATGAGTGCGTAAGGTGAGACCTTGCTTAATGTCAGTTCTGCTTCACCAATAACCAAGAAAGAAACCTCTCGACTCCATTTTTAGTGGAATTAAAAGTACTTTTACTGGTTAAGGAATGATTAGCATAGATGCTAAGCAAGGTCTGAAGCATTTAGGCGTGAAAGCATACATATCAATATATGTCCAACCCCCTTCCCCCGAATAACCCCTTCCATGGTCCAATGTGTAAAGCCACTAGGTATCACGTGGCTTAATCTTCAAAAGGCATCATCAGGTTGGCATGTAAGACCGTTGACCTTGACCATAAGATGACCCAAGCACTGGTACGCGCAATAGATGGTAACAGTAGATGGCACCAGAGTATTTCCTTCTGCAACTCACTCTCCTGCACCATACAGTCTCAAATCCCATGCAAAGCTCCCCCCCCCATTTCATATGGCAGCCAGAGCGAACAGGAAAGTGACGGCTGACAGTTGGTCTTAGTTTCAAAATTAGATCTGTGGAATCATTTTGATAAAGAATTTGTTCCGTGATGCTTAACTTCAGAAAATGGAATTAATTCATTGGTTCTTGGTTCCCTGAATTCTTCGCGTACCAAGCTTGCCTAAAGTTTTCTTAGATATTGCTTCAGCACAGTGGCTCCAGTCTCACAGATTGGGGAATAACCATGCTAACTGCACCATGTCCAGATCCCTAAAATCGTAACACAGCCATAGAAAGGTCAAAGAAATTAGACTTCAATGGAATCAAAATGATGTCATCGGCTAAGCTGGCCATGATCCACACCATTCTTTCTGTAGAAACAGGAAGCAAATGGTAAATGCCTATGGAGACTCTCAGCCATCCAGGTGAAGGTTGTCCCAAAGGTGCTTTTCAAAAGGCAACTGGACTTCCTTTGTTTTTTTTCTCCCCTGAAAACATTTCGCTTCTCATCCGAGAAGCTTCTTCAGTTCTGGATAAGAAGTTGAACATCTTCAAGGAAAAAACAAAGTCTAGTTGTCTTTTGAAAAAGCACCTTTGGGACAAAGATAGATAGTTAGGACATATCCGTGAACAAAACGATTCCCCCTCCCTCATATTTTGGTGAAATACTGTAGATCCATTAGCCCCAGAAGTCAATTTGGAAGATACTTTGCCATTGTACTGAAAAACTTATTTTTATAAGGTGGGACACTCCATCCCGCATAAGATTTCTTAATGTGTTCATTCAGTTTCTTATTTCCCATAAATTGCTAGAAAGCTAAGGCTCCAACTATCCTTTAACAGTTGCATGCAACCAACAGTATGTATATATATTCAGACAATTCTGCTGATTAGATACCTTGACTGAATGCTATTATATCAGCACTATTCTGCACCATATATTCAGAATTTTCTCTTTGTCCCTCCCTCCACCCCCCATTTTGCTGTGCAAAGCGCTGTTAAAAAACCAAATTGGTCAATGTAATTAAACATTTATTGCTTTGCAAAGCGACCTGTGAACTCGAGGAAATTTTCTAATAAAGAGCTTTCTCCTGTATAATAGCAACATGCGATCACAAATTAAATGCTGCTCATACTGAGGTTTCTTCCAAAAATGCCAAGGCAGCATCTTATGTTTCTCTTCCTCTGCAGACCATGAGATTTGCAGAATGGAAGTGACTCAAAGGGCCTTAAGGTTTCCCATTACCTTTTGTTTTAGATTACCACACTCCTTTATTTTACTACGAGGTCTGTTTATGCTGCTATTGAAAAAGAGTATGTTGGTCCCTGAAGTAAATGTACTGTATTTAAATCTTCTATAAATCCAGAGTCCAGTCCAGTCAAACTAAAAGAGTAGTTAGGGATTTTAAAGCATACTCAATTAAGCACAAGTTTAGGCGTTTGATTTTATTTGTACAATATTTTTATTTTATTTTATTAGATTTATACCCCGCCCTTCTCCTTGTAAGGACCCAGGGCGACTTGAATACTTCCCAAAGAATGCATATAAGAAGCATTTAAGGTAGTTTTTATATATATATATTAATGGATTATTGACCCAATGGAGCCTTAGAGGTTTTAACAGTTTCCACATAGAGAAGTGACAATGGGAAATACAGATGCTGGACATCACGGTTAAGACCACCAAAAGACCAAACGAACCAAGGCTGCAACAGGAAGGTCAGATCCAAAACCATCCCGTGCAAAGAGCCTCTAGGTACAGACTATTAGTCATGGGGGACTTTAATCTGCCATCGGTAGGTGAAACCTCTGAGATGGCTCAGGAGTTCATGGCCTCCATGATGGCCATGAACCTGACCCAAGTAATTCATGGTCCCACTCACACCGGAGGCCACACGCTGGATCTTGTTTTTATCTCCAGCCAGTGGAGGAGTGATCTGGGATTAGGGGATTTAAAAGGTTACCCCCCTGTCATGGACAGATCACTCTCTCCTTCGATTAGACTTCCCAACTGCTGCACCCCACCGCTCCTGATAGATCCAGAGAGATTCCAGACAGAGCTTGGGCCAATACCGGGGACCCTGACCCGCGACTCGACTGAGGACCTGGTGGCTGCCTGGAATAATGCCACTGGGGCCCTGGACCGGGTCGCGCCCTTGTGGCCTCTCATGCATTGCCAAACTGCCTTGGCCCCTTGGTTTTCTGAGGAGCTGAGGGCATTGAAGCGACGCAAGAGATGCCTGGAGGGCATTTGGAGATCCACTCGAGCCGAATCGGACAGAACATGTGCTAGGTCCCACTTGAGGACCTACCTCGTGGCGATAAGGGCGGCAAAACGCAATTATCTTGCCGCCCTTATCGCATCCGCAGATAACCGCCGTGCTGCCCTGTTTAAAGTGACCCACTCCCTTCTCCAACAGGGGCCACGGGAAGCTCCTTTACAGGGTCGTGCAGAGGAGTTTGGACAATATCTGCTGGATAAAGTTGCTCAGATCCGGAGCGAGTTGGTCTCCAATGAGGTGGCCTCAGGCGGGCAATCGGAGGCAGGTCTTGAGACCATTTTATGGGAAGAATTTGACTTTGTGACTCCTGATGACATGGACAGGCTGTTGAGACAACTGAACGCTACCACATGTTTATTGGACCCGTGTCCCTCCTGGTTAATACTGGCCTCCCGGGAGGTTACATGAGGCTGGCTCCAGGAGATTGTGAACACCTCTTTGAGTGAGGGGTCTCTTCCGGCCACCTTGAAAGAGGCGGTGGTGAGACCCGTCCTCAAGAAGCCTTCCCTGGACCCAGCATTGTTGGGTAATTACCATCCGGTCTCCAACCTTAGCTTTCTTGCTAAGGTTGTAGAGAGTGTGGTAGCTCAACAGTTCTCCCGACACCTGGAGGAAACCGTCTATCTAGACCCGCGCCAGTCCGGCTTCCGTCCTGGGCACAGCACGGAGAGGGCATTGGTCACGTTGGTAGATGATCTCTGGAGGGCCCGAGACAGGGGTTGTTCCTCTGTCCTGGCCCTATTAGACCTCTCAGCGACTTTCGATACCATCAACCATGGTATCCTCCTGCACCAACTGGAGGGGTTGGGATTGAGAGGCATTGTACTGCAGTAGTTCTCTTCCTACCTCTCTGACCAGTCGCAGTGTGTACTGACAGGAGGGCAGAGATCGACCTTGAGGCCCCTTTTATGTGGGGTACCCCAGGGGTCGGTTCTGTCACCCCTCCTGTTTAAAATCTACATGAAGCCGCTGGGCGAGATCATCCATGGCTTTGGGGTAGAATACCATCAGAACGCTGATGACACTCAGCTGTACATTTCTACCCCTGGCCACCCCAACGATGCCGTGGAAGTGCTGTCTCGGTGTCTGGAGGCTGTGCGGGTCTGGATGGGGAGGAACAAACTCAGACTCAACCCGTCCAAGACCGAGTGGCTGTGGTTTCCGGCATCTCGATATAGCCAGTTAACTCCATCACTGGCTATCGGGGGCGAGTCATTGGCCCCCGCGGAAAGGGCTCGCAACTTGGGCGTCCTCCTGGATTCACGGCTGTCCTTGGACGACCATGTGATGGCCGTGGCCAGGGGGGCCTTCTATCAGGTTTACCTGATACGCCAGTTGTGCCCCTTTCTAGATCAGGATGCCCTACGCACGGTCACTCAAGCCCTCGTTATTTCCCGCCTGGACTACTGTAACGCCTTCTACATGGGGCTCCCCTTGAGGTGCACCCGGAGACTCCAGCTAGTGCAGAATATGGCCACGCGGGGGATCCTGGGAGTGTCTTGTTACTCTCATGTAACACCACTCCTGCGCAAGCTGCACTGGCTGCCTGTGGTCTTCCGGATGCGCTTCAAGGTGCTAGTTACCATCTTCAAAGCGCTCCATGGCACGGGTCCTGGTTACTTGAGAGACCGCCTCCTACCACATACCTCCCTTCGACCTGTCCGCTCCCACAGAGTGGGCCTTCTCAGGATGCCGTCAGCCGGTCAATGCCGGCTGGCAGCTCCCAGGGGAAGAGCCTTCTCTGTGGCGGGTCCAGCACTTTGGAACGACCTGCCTCCCGATATCCATACCATCACGGACCTACGACTCTTCCCTCGGATGTTTAAAACACATTTCTTTCATCTAGCCGGCCTGACATAGACTAAGGGAATAATTTTTAAAATTTGATATTTATTGGTTTTAAATTTATTTATCTAAATTTTAGCACAGATTTAATAATTTAATTGTTTTTTATATTTTGTATGTATTGCTGGGTTTTTATCTTTCTGTGCACCGCCCTGAGTCCCTTTTAGGTGAAATAGGGCGGTATATAAATCGAATAAACATAAAACATAAACATAAACAAAGGAATGTAAAAAAACTGAGGGAGCTGAGATGTAATTAGCAATCTCATCCTATCTTTTTAACATGGCACTCTCTATTTCATTTCAATCCATTATGTCTTCATCTAGACAATTTTGATTGGGCGGTTAGTATAATGCTTCCATTGTGTTTCCTGGTAGTTCCTGTTTTTTAATTAATCATTGACGGTATGATTAATGCAGAGAATTGCCTTTCTTTGAGATGTTTGGTCTTCCTGTATTTAGAAAATCACGTTTACTGTATACTATCACTATGTGTCATGCCCAAAAGCAAGAATAACATGTGGTGATTCTTCCAAGCTGAGTTTATTATTGTTTCACACATAAACAAAATATTGCAGGACAGAACCTTCTATTACCTGCAGCTACAATATTCCATATTGGGAGAGATTGGCTTCACCCTCTTTCTCTCACACAGGATATCTGGGTTGAACTGCCTCTTATTCCTCTGGAATGAACTCCGTTCCCCCTCTGAATGAGACCACTCCCCATGGCCCACTCCCCACAGCCAACTCCCCATGGGACAATTCAACAATTCAATGTAATTATTTAAAATACTTAAAAGATTATTTGAATTTTTGTCATCCACATTTCATTTTGTCCCTTCACTTGCATCCTTTCTTTAATGATTCTATTCCACCATTACTTCAATAATAGTATAACTCTTGTTGTGCAGCGACTTGCTCCATGGTGAGATAGTTATGACGTGTTGTCCAGGGGTGAGTTGACTGCTGCGAGTTGTCCATGGTGAGTTGTCCTAGAGTCGCCCCTCCTGGGGATCCACCTCCTTATTACATTCCCTCACATCTTGAATAGTAATAACAACAATAAATGTAATATTGAAGACTGGGCAGTGGTGGGTTTCAAAAATTATTAGAACCTCTTCTGTAGGTGTGGCCTGCTTTGTGGGAGTGGCTTGCCAGCCATGTGACCAGGAGGGAGTGGCTTGGCAGTCATGTGACTGGGTGGATGTAGCCAACTTATAAAATGTGGTGAAACTCACTTAACAACACTCTTGCTTAGCAACCAAAATGTTGGCTTAGAAACTCTGGCATATGTATGCAAGTCTTAAAGTATGCAAGTCAAGTTACAAGACCCTTGCACCCCTAACCCTTTAGAAAAAAAATCCCAGGGTTGTTCAAACTTGACAGCTTTAAGACTTGTGGACTTCAACTCCCAGAATTCCTCCTCTCGTTCTTCATCTTGATGATGTATGGACAGGCGGGGGGAGGGAGCTGGAACTGGTTTAAAACAGCACTGTAGATTTGTGGAATCTCTTCTATAGAAGAGGTTAGAAGTGGCAGGAACCCATCCCTGAGACTGGGTATACCTGCTCATAAATGGAGGTGGCATGAGATTTGGACGGATAAGTCAATTTTCTAGGAGATATTGATCATTTAAATGTAGCTGTAGCTTTTCTTTAGAAGGCTTTTCATTATAATCCAGTTTCGAGACAAATTTTTACCAAGTTATATTTTCAGCTTGCCTGACGGCAAATATGCAGCGGTTCCAGTCTGACGAAAGAGATTGCATTTCTGATACTGCCTACATGGAGAACATTGCTCATTATGTTTGATTTTGTAAATCTACTCCTAGAGAGAGATTTCTCCCTCCATTGATTAGGAAAATGGCTGCTAAGACACCCACTGAGATAATCTGTGGCTTGCCATCAGATAATAATATTGATATTATCCATCAGATGTTTTAGTTTGCAGTTGCTGACAAGATGGTTAGGATATACAATAAAACTATTGTTATAAACTTAATGGAGGGTGGTTTAAGTAATGCGGAAATTATATGGTAGATTGGCTGGCCTTGTGATGTTTCAACTCACTTTAACGTCATGTAGTTAATTGTATTGATCAATCCAATAGTGTTCCATTCTATTTTCTGAATTTCTGTATTTCTCTGCCCCTTTTAAAAATGGATTTCTAATAAAACTTGGTGCAAACATTTGCCAGATTGTAAATATATCCCCAAAATACACAGATAAAAAAAATTAGACTTAGTATTAGTATTTTATAAACTGCATCTTCCAAAGTTCCCCCCAACCTTCTCCCCAGAGGTTTGTATGTTTTTAGTGGTGAGACTTCTTATACAGGTCCATAGGGTCATTGGTGCTCCTTTGAGCTTGGTTGTTTTCTTGTAGAAGTTTCATTACCAAACTAGGTAACATTATCAATGCTAGAAGAAAGTAGGTTGTGGAAAGGAGGAGGGGGGAGGGGGAGGGGAGGGAGGAGGAAGAGACATGCATAAGCACACCAGCATGCCTACTGTCCCTGTCCTACTGTCCTCATTTATTTGTACTAATTATGTTTGTTTATAGTTGTTTATACTTATCCATGTTTATTCTTATACCTGTTATCTTGTACATGTTTGACAAACTAAATAAAAAATAGGAATTAGGAGGACAACTGTGTGTTCCTTGGTGCTCTCTGAGCTTATCTTTTTGCAGACATTTCATTATCCAACCATGTAATATCATCAGTACTAGGAAAGAATGTGGTTTGCTTTCTCTTTATGTACTAGTGGCTTGCCTTGTCAGTATTGTTGGAAATGCTTTTTGTGTTTGTTTTTTTGAATGGTATGTAAATATTACTTATCTTTATGTGCTTATTGATGGCTGATTTGTCTGAGTGTCAGGCTTAAAGGAATTCTGTACTGATTTTGAACTTTTGGACTGCTGAAACAGAACCACAACCAGGGATATCTCATAAGATTTGTCTTCCAAAAATCCCCTCAACTTTCTACATGAAGTTCTGTTCAATATGTACTCAGCAATTTTACTTGTTATACAAGTCTTTTGGGAGAAAATATATGATTTTTACCACAACCATATACTCAGTATCACTGATAATGAGAGCACAAATGGTCATTGTAGAGCAGGTTTGAGAAAAATATCCCACATATAATTTCTACATACCAAAAAAATGGTCAAGGAGGCATGGTCAACAGAAAACATCTATTTTAATTCACTTGCGCAAGTGGACCCCCATCCAAATGGGAATGCTGACAGGGCACATAGACGCACCTTAAATACACAAAATGAGGATCATATGCATCATAACTTGGATACAAAAACACAATTGCATGCATAAAATACAATGTGAAAAGTACATGGAAATTCCCCATATGTTCTAAAAACATATGTGTTCAGAAGCCCCAAAGTACCTAGCTTTCCCAGAACTAAACAATAAGATCATTACCGGCTTCCTGCAAAACATGTCCTGTTACTCCCTGTTACAAAGGAAGTTTCCAGGCTATTTTCTGATGAGGTCACCATAACTTCCTGATTATGCTCCAACCTGTGATTTTCCAAGTAATGTGCTTTTCTAAGCTAATCTAAGTAAGCGAGAAATCTATGCTAAGCATATATTAGGCCCAAAATGGAGTCTATCAGGTTCCTCAAAGAACCTACTTTACCCAAATGATTCAGAGATATTATTATTATTATCTCAGCAGGGGTGTGGCCCACAGGTCAGATCAGGGGTGGGTTTCAAAATTTTTGGAACAGGTTCTGTGGGTGTGGCCTGCTTTGTGGGAGTGGCTTGCCGGCCATGTGACCGGGTGGGAGTGGCTTGCCAGCCATGTGACCGGGTGGGAGTGGCCAATTTGGAAAATGTGAAACTCACTTAACAATGGTCTTGGTTAGCAACCAAACTTTTGGGCTTAATTGTGGTCATAAGCTCTCTCTCTCTCTCTCTCTTTCTTTTTCTTTCTTTCCTTCTGTCTTTCTTTCTCTCTCTCTCTCTTTCTTTCTCTTTCTCTCTTTGTCTCTTTTCTTTCTCTCTTTCTCTCTCTCTTTTTTCTCTTTCTTTCCTTTCTGTCTCTCTTTCTTTTTCTCTCTTTCTCTCTGTCTGTCTATCTTTCTCTCCCTCCCTCCCACTCTCTGTCTCTCTGAGTGTGTCTGTCACTCTCTGGTTCCCCCCTCCCTCCCTGTCTCTCTGTGTGTCTGTGCCTCTCTCTCTCTGTCTGTCTCCCCCCCCCCCACCCAAGCCTCCTCAGCCTCTCTCACCCATCCACCGGACGAAGGAACCTGGCGAAAGGCTTCAAAGGCTGCCGGCTAGGAACAGCGCGCTAGGTTGCGCGAACCCCCCCCCCAGTCGCGGCAAAACTTTCCCTGTTAGCGCGACTGGCAGGGGGCGGGTTCGCGCAGCGTAGCGCGCTGTTCCTAGCCGGCAGCCTTTGAAGCCTTTGCTTCAAAAGCCTTTGCTCGCTCGCTTGCTCACCCATCGGACGCCAGGTTCCTTCGTCCGGTGGATGGGTGAGAGAGAGAGAGAGAGAGAGAGAGAGAGAGAGAGAGAGAGAGAGAGAGAGAGAGTAAATACAGCCACCGGGCTGGCCGGTTAGGCTACTTCCAGGAGCTGAGGAGGTTTGTGGGGGGGGAGACAGACAGAGAGAGAGAGGCACAGACACACAGAGAGACAGGGAGGGAGGGGGGAACCAGAGAGCCAGAGAACCCGCTGGCTGTATTTACTCTCTCTCTCTCTCTCACCCATCCACTGGACGAAGGAACCTGGCATCCGATGGGTGAGCAAGCGAGAGAGCGAGCAAAGGCTTTTGAAGCAAAGGCTTCAAAGGCTGCCAGCTAGGAACAGCGCGCTACGCTGCGCGAAACCCCCCCCCAGTCGCGGCAAAACTTTCCCTGTTAGCGCGACTGGCAGCCAGACTAATCCCCTCCAAAGAGTTAAGGTGAGAGAGTTCGTATTCCTGGAAGGGCAGGCGGGTAGGAAAAACGCTGAATAACAAATAACTTCCGGGTCCACGGTAGAAAGGGATCGATGGGGTTCTGAAAATTTGACGAAAGGGATCGCGGGAACCGCCGCGAGCCCTGAGAAACCCACCCCTGGGTCAGATGCATCATGCACAGGTCATGCCCATCCCAGCTCTGTGAAGGGAAAAAGCATCAAGATATGTCACTTGATGGCAATGTGATGTGGCAAGTTGCCCCCCTCCCCCGTTGTTCTAGAACATTCAAAGAAAGCTAACAAAACAGACCCTTCCTTTTAATAAAAGATATCTCCAAACATACAGATGGATTGTCTTTCAAAAATAAGGAAATCAATATCATCTACACAAATGCAATATGAACTGCTCAACCTCCATCTCCCAGACCTTCCTAAAGACTCAGATGGAATTTGTTTGTGTGTGAATGTATGGTTAAATGTGGAAACATTGTGTGCTATTTATTTAAGGATTCTTACATTTGGATGGATGAAGCAATGAGATGCTACAAAGCAAAAAAAAAAAGGGGAGGGGGACCCAAAGAGATGTGTGTCGATTCTTAGTGGAAGACCCTGTTCTCAAAATGAACCTCAACTATCTTTTCTCCATTGTACCTCTATGGGATTCTTAGGAAAGTCTCCACTTTTATTTCATTTTATGCCCAGCATTTGGTAACATGAATTATTCTTGGAAGAGTACTATTCCACTTCCCCTATGTATACCACGGGCAAAGCAGCCCTTGGACAAAAGACCTCTTGTGTCTTTTTAACTTATAGTGAGAGCGAACTAAGTGAAGAGGGCAGTGGTGGGTTTCAAAATTCTTAAGAACCTCTTCTGTACATGTGACCTGCTTTGTGGGAGTGGCTTGCTGGCCATGTGACCAGATGGGAGTGGCTTTTATTTTTCTTTTTAGATTTTTATACCGCCCTTCTCCCTTCCGGGACTCAGGGCGGTGAACAGGCAACAATAAAAACAACAATAGAAAACATCAAATACGTTAAAATACGCTAAAAATACATTACAAATATATTAAATGGGTGGCCTGTTCTAAAATCCAGATAAAAACCCCTGGTAAAAACAATTAAAAACTACGCCAGGCCGGCTGCACGGAATAAGTAGATTTTCAAGGCCCGACAGAAGAGGCACAGGTCCATGGTTGTGCGTAGGTCGGGGGGTAGGTTATTCCAGAGGGCAGGAGCTGCCACAGAGAAGGCTGTGACTGGGTGGGAGTGGCTTGGCAGTCATGTGACTGGGTGGGTGTGGCCAACTTATAAAATGTGGTGAAACTCACTGTTAGGATTATAATCTTAGTGTTGAGTTGGCAATATATATATAAGCCATGATTACAAATGGTCTCTCTTACTTTAAGTGCTGCAGTGGAATGTAATTGGCTGCTGTAATTAACTCAGTAATAAGAGGAAGCCAGGAGCACTGTTAGTTTGCTGCCTTCGAACTGGAGATACAGTGGTATCGGATTAGGTCAGCAGAACAAGGAAGAATCATGGATTGCTAACTGTCATGATAAGCTAACTGTTTTTGAGTTAAAGACTGTATTTGATTCAGGACTGACTATCGCCGTTTGTGAAGCAGTAGTTTATTTTTCCATCACAAGTAAAGCTACTTGTTTTTTTTTACTATCAGTATATGTGACTCTGTTGGTGTGTCTTCTAGCAACATTTCTCTAGCTGAAATTCCATTGCATAACTCTCTGTCTCCTAAAGGCGATATCCCCAACACTCACTTAACAACACTCTTGCTTAGCAACCAAAATGTTGGCTCAGAAACTCTGGCATTTGAAGCACGCAAGTCTTAAAGCTGTCAAGTTACAAGACCCTTGCATCCCTAACCCTTTAGAAAAAAATAAAACCCAGGGGTGTTCAAACTTGACAGCTTTAAGACGTGGACTTCAACTCCTAGAATTCCTCCTCTCGCTCTTCATCTTGATGATATGTGTATGGGCGGGGGGAGGGAGTTGGAACTGGTTCTAAACAGCACTGTAGATTTGTGGAACCTCTTCTACAGAAGAGGTTAGAACTGGCAGGAACCCACCTCTGGAAGAGGGGAAAGAACAGAAAAAACTGCATTGGTTTTTTTTTCCTTTAGAGAAGAATGATGCACTGTGAGCCTTGAAGGAAGAAAAGATTGGATGACAGCCCTTAAGAGAGAATATTAGCATACCACCATTTTAAACTGCTGTTTAATTTTAATATCTTTTCTCTTTTGGAATGATAGATCTAAGGAAGATGGCTGCTCTGGACATCAGGCCAAACCTATCAATACTTCTCTCTCTGGGTCAGTCCAAGACATCTGGTAACCTGCTCTTAATGTCACGGCAAACATTCTTGGCTCACTCATTAGATTGCTGGAATGAACTGTGCTCCAGATGATATTTAAAGGTCATTTTCCAGAATTGCCCGTTTGCTCTTCCCTGAACTAAATCTCCCATGGCAAACCAGCACAATAAATCCACCCGATGTTATTAACATATTTTGGAAGGGATAAAAAGTGCGAATGTGAAACAGGGAGTTCTCATAAAAGCACCAAACAATTATCCGTGGGAAGGGAGAGTTGCCTGGTTTAGACTAAAGTGAATCAGTGTGTGTGTGTGTGTGTGTGTGTGTACATACATACACACACACCAATGTGTGTGTGAATCACTCTGTGTGTGTGTGTATACATACACACATATACATATACTTACATACATACATACATACATGATTTTCATAGGAAGGAAACTTGGATTGCAACTAAAAAGCAAGGGATTGTCTGCTGTCTTGTTTGTTGGAGTGAATATATGTGGACCTCTGATCTTCTGATATCAATCAATGAAATACTTATTTACTTATTTATGTATGTATTGTTTATTCATTTAATTTTCCCATCTTCCCACCTTAATATTTTGCTCGGTGTTTGCTTAAGTAATCAAGTCTTCTGCATGATGCCATGATTTCAGGGCAATCCAAGGTTCACATGTAAACTGACTTGCAACGTATTTTGTACCAATAGAGGAGGTTATTCGCAGCCCAGGGTTGATGTAAATGGTCCTCTCTGAGATTGGTTGTTTTCTTGCAGATGTTTTATTTCCCACACTACATAACATCATCGGTACTTCCCTCAGTACCAATGATGTTACCTGCTTTGGGTAATGAAACATATTCAAGAAAGCCACCAAGCTCAAAGAGCACCAAGGACACCTCATTATATTCTGTGCTTGGGTTATTCCCCTATTATATGGACAATGGCAACACAGAGCAATAAGTTTGGATGAACTGCCTATCAGACCCTTTTTACAATGTAAAAGCCATCTTTTACATTGATCCTTCAGACTTGCCACATTTTCTACTGTGGGAAAATGTGAGAGGGGGGGAGGTTTATATGGAGTATGGGAGATACATAGTCAAAATAACATTTTTTTCCAGAGAGTCAAGGACATCTTGCCCTGCAGCTGTGATGAGGTGACTGGGAGGCATCTTCAGTTTTGAATGGTGCTTGACTGGGCCATGTGAGGGATTTATTAATCCGGAGAGGTGGGCGAAGCGTGGTCTCAGGAGTTTTTTAGCTAAACATTTGGTACGTATTTTAGGGGGTACCAGGGAGGGGGGAGGGTTTCGACAGGTTGAGGCAATTAAGAAGGGAACGGGCGGAGCCAGCAGACCGAGGAAGGGAGCGGATGGATCCATTAAGAGGGGGGATACTCAAGCGGTTTCCATTGAGGGTCTATCTATCGAGACGGTCGTAGGGAGGGGCAGGTCCGATTGGAGACAGGTTTCTTCTTCCCGGTTGGGGGCACAAGGCCGATGGTTGCAAACGGTCAGGTGCCACAACCCCCACAGGCTAGGTGGTCAAGGATTACAGAGCCAGGGCCGAGGCTGATGTTTTGCAATGCCAGGTCCGTGGTCAACAAAGCCCCCCTTATCCATGACCTTGTGTCGGAGGGGGAGCCGGACCTGGTGGGAATAGCGGAGACCGGGCTGGGCCACGAGGGAGGACTCCCCCTCGTAGAAATGTGCCCGCCAGGTTACCATGCTTTTAATCAGCCACGGGCCCTAGGCAGGGGTGGAGGGGTAGCGGTTATTGTTAGGGAAAGTCTTGAGCCGAGAGAGACCACTGTACCACAGACCACCGGCTGTGAGTCCCTCTGTGTGGAGTGGGGCCTAGGGAGGCAGTTGGGCATGCTGATTGTATACCTGACTCCCCGCTATGTAACAGCAGCCCTGCCCGAGCTCCTTGAGGTGATCGCGACGATGGCGGTTGAAACCCCCAGACTGGTTGTCATGACTTTAACCTGCCATCAGTAGCCGAATCATCAGGGGTAGCTCCGGAGTTCATGGCCTCCATGATGGCCATGGACCTGACCCAAGTAATTTGGGGCCCCACGCACGAAGGAGGACACACGCTGGACTTAATTTTTGTCTCTGGTCAATGGAAGAGTGATCTGGGTATAGGGGATGTAGCCATCATACCCCTGTCATGGTCAGAACACTCACTTCTCCGGCTTGACTTTCCAATCGCTACACCCCACCGTGGGGAGGCGGAACCTGATTCACCTATATGGTTCCGCCCCAAGCGCCTGATGGACCCAGATAGGTTCCAGATGGTGCTTGGGCCATTACCTGTGTCCTTGACCCGCGCCCCGACGGAGGACCTCGTGGCCGCATGGAATACTGCGGCCACGGGGGCCTTGGATCAGGTCGCACCCTTGCGGCCTCTCTTGCGCCGACAAACCACCCAGGCTCCTTGGTTCACCGAGGAGCTGAGGGTGATGAAGCGCCACAAGACCTATTACGACTGCGAGAGTCCCCGCTCTCGCAGGTTTGGCCCTCCGCTCTAACGAGGGCCCACCTTTATGAAGGATTCATTAATCTGGAGAGGTGGAAGAAGCGTGGTCTTAGGGGTTTTTTAATTTGTAAACTTATGTCTATCTTAGGGGGAACCAGGGAGGGGGGAGGGTATAGACAGGTAGAGGCGGGTGAGGAAAGAGAGGGCCAGGCCAGCAGGCGATGGAGGGAAGCGGAAGGTTCCGTTAGGAGGGGGGAGACACAAGTCGTTCCGACAGAGGGCATTTCCATTCAGAAGGTCGTGGGGAGAGGCAGGCCCGAGGGGAGACAAGTGTTATCCTCCCGGTTGGGGGCGCGAAGCCGTTGGCTGCAAACGGTCAAGTGCCTCAACCCCCGCAGGCTAGGTGGCCAGGGAGTACAGAGCCAGGGCCTGCGGCTGATGTTCTGCAACGCCAGGTCCGTTGTCAACAAAGCCCCCCTCGTTCATGACCTTGTGTCAGAGGGGGAGCCGGACCTGGTGGGAATTGCGGAGACCTGGTTGGGCCACGAGGGTGGACTTCCCCTCGTTGAAATGTGCCCACCAGGTTACCGCGCTTTTCATCAGCCCCGGGCCCTAGGTAGGGGTGGTGGGGTAGCGGTCATTGTAAAGGAAGGTCTTGAGCCGAGAGAGACCATTGTGCCACAGACTACCGGTTGTGAGTCCCTCTGTGTGAAGTGGGGCCTAGGGAGGCAGTTGGGCTTGCTGGTTGTATACCTGGCTCCCCGCTATGTAGCAGCAGCCCTGCCCGAGCTCCTCGAGGTGATCGCCACGGTGGCAGTTGAGACCCCCAGACATCTAGTCATGGGGGACTTTAATCTGCCATCGGTGGGCGAATCATCCGAGGTAGCTCGGGAGTTCATGGCTTCCATGACGGCCATGGACCTGACCCAACTAAGTCAAGGACCCACTCACGAGGGTGGACATACACCGGATCTCATCTTTGTCTGAGGCCAATGGAAGAGTGATCTGGGTATAGGGGATATAGTCATCACACCCTTGTCATGGTCAGACCACTCACTTCTCCGGCTCGACTTTCCGACCGCTGCTCCCCTCCGCGGGGAGGCGGAACCTGAGTCACCAATCTGGTTCCGCCCCAGGCGCCTGATGGACCCGGACGGGTTCCAAACGGCACTTGGGCCAGTTCCTGTACCCCTGACCCGCGCCCCGATGGAGGACCTCGTGGCCGCATGGAATATTGCGACCACGGGAGCCTTGGATCGGGTCGCGCCCTTGCGGCCTCTCTTGCGGCGCCGAAACACCCTGGCTCCTTGGTTTACCGAGGAGCTACGGGTGATGAAACGCCGCAAGAGATGCCTAGAGGGAAGATGGAGGTCTACCCGTTCTGAATCTGACCGGACACAGGTAAGAGCCCATTTACGGACTTACATTGTGGCGCTGAGAGCAGCCAAACGTCATCATTGTGCTGCTCTCATAGCATCCGCAGACAACCGCCCTGCCGCCCTGTTTAGGGTGACCCGCTCCCTCCTTCAACAGAGGGTGCGGGAAGTCCCGCTAGAGGGTAGAGCAGAGGAATTTGTGATTTTTCTGCAGGAGAAAATCGCTCAGATACAGAACGAGCTAGCCCCCATTCATGGCCCAGTGAGATGCCACGGGACAGATCTTGTTTGGGAGGAGTTTGACTCCGTTACTTCCGAGGATATGGACAGGTTACGTGGGCGACTGCGAGCCACCACATGTTTATTGGACCCGTGTCCCTCCTGGCTTGTACTGGCATCCTGGGAGGTGACATGAGGCTGGCTCCAAGAGGTTGTCAATGCATCCTTAAGTGAGGGTTCCTTGCCTGCTTCCCTAAAAGAAGCGATGGTGAGGCCCCTCCTTAAGAAGCCCTCTTTGGATCCAGCTCTTTTGAACAACTATCGTCCAGTCTCCAACCTTCCCTTTTTGGCGAAGGTTGTTGAGAGTGTGGTGGCACAACAGTTTCCCCGTCACCTGGAGGAAGTTGATTATCTAGATCCGCGCCAGTCCGGCTTTCGGCCCGGGCATAGCACCGAGACGGCATTGGTCGCGTTGGTTGATGATCTCTGGAGGGCCAGAGATGGGGGTTGTTCCTCCATCCTGGTCCTATTAGACCTCTCGGAGGCTTTTGATACCATCGACCATGGTATCCTATTGCATCGGCTGGGGGGGTTGGGGGTGGGAGGCACCGTTTTACAGTGGTTCTCCTCCTACCTCTCTGGCCGATCGCAATTTGTGTTGGCAGGGGGGCAGAGGTCAACCGCGAGACCCCTCACATGTGGGGTGCCTCAGGGGTCGGTCCTCTCTCCTCTCCTGTTCAACACATATATGAAGCCGCTGGGTGAGATCATCCGTGGTTTTGGGGTAGAGTACCACCTCTACGCTGACGATACGCAGCTGTATGCATCTACCCCAAACCACCCCAACGATGCCGTAGAGGTGATGTGCCAGTGCCTGGAAGCTGTGCGGGCCTGGATGGGAAGGAACAGACTCAGACTCAACCTGTCCAAGACCGAGTGGCTGTGGTTTCCGGCATCCCGGTACAACCAGTTGACTCCATCACTGGCCATAGGGGGTGAACATCTAACCCCTGTGGATGGGGCACACAACCTGGGCGTCCTCCTTGATGCACGGCTGTCCATGGAAGATCAAGTGACAGCCGTGGCCAGGAGGGTGTTTTACCAGGTCCCCCTGGTCCGCCAATTGTGTCCCCTATTGGATTGGGGTGCTCTCTGCACAGTCACTCATGCCCTCGTGATATCCCGACTGGACTACTGCAATGCTCTCTACATGTGGCTCCCCTTGAGGTGCACCCGAAGGCTTCAGCTTGTCCAGAATGCAGCCGCGTGGGCAGTTATGGGAACCTCTAGGTTTTCCCATGTAACACCGCTCCTGCGCGAGCTGCATTGGCTGCCTGTCGTCTTTCGGGTGCGCTTCAAGGTGTTGGTTATCATCTTTAAAGCGCTCCATTGCACGGGACCTAGCTATCTGCGGGATCACATCCTGCCCCATACATCCCTGCGGCCGTTTCGCTCCCACAGAGAGGGACTTCTCCGGGTGCCGTCCACTAGGCTGTGCCAGCGGGCGACGCCCAGGGAAAGGGCCTTCTCTGTGGCAGGCCCGACCCTCTGGAATGACCTTCCCCCCAAAATTAGAACAACTACGGACCTCCGCTCCTTCCATCAAAAATTAAAAACACACTTTTTCTGCTTGGCCGGCCTAGCATAATCAACTGTTTTTAGGGTTTTTAATGATTAATTTTTAGTTTTAATATGGGATTTTAGCGCAGGGTTAGTTTAATTTTATTTTATATTGTACTATGTTTGTGATTTTATATGTATTTTAAATTCCCTGTGCCCCGCCTCGAGTCCCTTCGGGGAGAGAGAGCGGATTATAAATTAAAATTTTTTATTATATTATATTATATGTGGGTGCTGGGCAGGGACTTCAACTCTCACTTGGGTAGGGAAAACCTGGAAACTTTCAGATTCAGGTTTTTCCAGATGTGCCAATATGACATCCCTAATAAAGTGGAACTTTGATGAAACACAAGCCTCAAAGTCTTTCGTTGGGGGTGTTACTTAGAACCCTGAGACTGTCATTGACAAGTTATTTGATGGAGTTATTTATGCAGGGTATAAATCCAGCTCTGTTATTCTCTTCTTGATTCCACTAGCTGAAATTCCTTAATAGATGGGGTCTGCAGTAAGCGCCTTTTATTGGAGCAAGTGGAGTTGGCTAGTCCCATTGGGCCAAGATCGCACCTGAAATATGACTTGGAATCTATCTAGGGTTTAAAAGGATTACACTTTACTTAGTTAAGACCACAAGAATTGCTGAATGTTATTATATTATTCCTATTAAGAAATGAATGCCCATGGAAAAAATCATGAGCTTTTGCATCAAAGCATACCCAATGTCTAAAAGAATGGCATGCACCAGAGGTGTGTAAACATCATCATTTCTTTTCTGAGCTTCCCCCCCGCCACCCGCCCCAATCAATTACCATAAGCAATGCACTGATTGATTGAAAGCATTTCCGTCGCTCTCTCTCAGAAGAAGCAGGAGCATCTTCAAAGATATTACAGTAAGAAACTGGGTCTCCACACAGGACTGTGAATAATTCAACATTTGGAAGGACTGGGGGAGGGGAAGCAGTAAGCACGCAATGAACCAAAAACAGGTTGCCTTTCTTTCATTCCCCCCCTTCCCTGTTTTTCATAGGAATAAAATGCTGGGGGATGTAAATAGAATATAAAATAAAATGTAGGAGACAACGATGGATAGATGAATTGTTGTTTAGGGGCTGTTCTTATGTGAGATTGTGCACAAGTCTCTCCTTAATGGACTTTGCTAATTCATTGCAGTGCAAGGGCTACAGGATGCAAATTAAATGCAAATGTGTATTTTTTTATTTGCATTGTGCAGAAATTCTGACAGCTTCTCTTCACTTAAACATGCAATCTGGCCATGGTTGTTTAGTTACATGTTGTATGTAATCCTAAGCAGGAGCATTGCCAAAAAAGTTGGGCTAGTCAGTCAGAAATATTCCCTGATTTTTATTATTAGTATTTTTATTGTACAATTTTCTTGGGTTGTATATAAAATGTCTATATTCACAATAACAGTGTAATTTCTGGGTATGATCTCTTTTAAGTACAGATAGTAAATCTTACACACACATTAATTATGACTATTGTTCTCAGATCCTAGTCACCATCTTCTTCATTATCCTTATTACAAAAAATGTGCTATTTAGTTATTTTGCGTTGTTCAGTTTTGCCTATTATCAATTGATAGTATCAAACATTATAGACATCATATAGAGATCACATTTATAACCCATTATCGTCCAAATAATCATAAGGTTTATTTTCTTAATTATTTGATATTCATTATTCAATTATGCAAATTATTTCATCTTTGTCTACATATCTATATTTCTAACTTATTATTGTTATTGTTATTGTTATTGTTATTATTCTAATAATAATAGAAAATTAGATATTTTCTAATCATTAATAAAATAATTCCCAAGTTAGACAAGTAATATTTTCCCCATTTCTAGTTTCTATCTTTATACTAGTTTTTAATAGAACAACTCCTGTATTAAACAGTATTTAATGTTTATCCCTCATTTCTTGCCCATTTTCATATCTCCACTCTTATTGTTTTCTTGGCACATCTCCCATACTCCTCCCTTGGGGTCTTGTATCTTCTTGTCTCGTTCATGTTTGATCTAAGTATTTCTTCTATTTCTGCTGCTTGTTCACTCTTTTGAGCCTTCAGTACACCCTTCAATAAACTTCCTTACTTCAGGGGTGTCTTTCTGTATATCCCCTTCTATTTTTTGATCTTTTGAAATGTAATTTACCTTTTCTATTTCATCATTTACTAACTCTTCTTTTTTATCTTTTGGTATTATTTGTCGACTTTCCTCCCCTGTCCTTTCCTCTGATCTTTTTGTTTTCTCCTCTACTTCCTATGTTTCATTATCATTGTTCAATGTCATTGGCTCATAAATTTCTGGTCTCACAACTACGTCATGTATCAATTCTTTTATCTCTTTATGGTTCCTTGTCATCATTTCCTGTATACATTGGAACATCGATAGTATTTCTTTTAATAATACACTTATTTCCTCCCACCCCATTTTGCTTTATTTTAATTAATCTAATGGTTTACTCAATAATCTATCAAAGTCCCACTATCCCAATTATTCATCACACCAAGATAGCCAGTATTAGAGCAGTTCACACAATTACTCCATTAAATAGTCTCTGAACAATTTCCGCTTTGTTTCAAAACTCCAAGCTGTTTCACACTCTCACGCTGTCCAGCATGTTTATAATCCTCCAGGTTTTGAAAGTTGGATATTTTCACAGTCTATCTCCAAGCACCAAATATAATCAGTTTGCAGGTGTTGTTTTGTGTATTCCAGCTAATCTGCCCAAGTTATAACACCTTTCACTTCTTTGACTTTCTTCAGTTCTAAGTTGCCTTCCCGGCCAGTAGGTGTCACCACTACTTTTTCTCTCTCTGCTTTTGCTGTAAATAAAATGTCTGCAAAAATATTTTCCAATAATTTTCCAAAGTCCTTCAAATGAAGATGGTAATAAAAATATAATTCAGAATTTTGAAATAATTTAGGTTGCTAAAAACTACCCAAACCAGTATATCCTTTATCATTAAGATTACTTCTGTCTACAATTTGTTTTCTTTCTTTTCCAAAACTGACAGCAGCTCCAGATCTTAATTGCCCCTATTTAACTCAGTGGAGTCCCATTTTCCCATGGGGGGGGGGTGTTTTAGGGAAAAATTCACAGCAAAAGTTCTTACCCAGACTAAGCACACTGTTACAAGATCTTTCCTTTCAACTCTTCCATTTCAGCTGTCACAGCTTCTGTTCAGCCATAATGATCATCTTCTCTTCTGCCGGTTCAAGGGGCTTTCTTCAGATCAAATGAGGAGACTGTGCTCTCCTCATGGCCACTGAAGCATCCCATATATCTTCATCACCCCTACAGGGTGACTTTCAACCCCTTAGAGCCTCTGGTCTTGAAGAAATTGGTGGGACTTCATGGAGCTGATGCTTTGCCATGACGTCAGCTGCCTTCCTCTGAAATGCTACCTGCTTTTATATCCCACTGCTCCTCCTATCAGTTTATTTAATCCTCATTCTGAATTTTATCCTTGAACTGAATTATTTCCTTTTCTCACCCATTCCATTCCTTCCTTGCTTGTGACCCTATTTCAATGTTACAAGGGCTGCAACAGACCTTATGAGAAGGGTTGCTGCAGAGCCCCCCTGTTCTCTCTCCCCCCCCATCCCACCAAAAGGCCTGTGGGGCTTGGGCCTCCTCCTCATAGGCCCATCACACCCTACATTGATGTTCTGAAGTTCTTTGGGCCTCAGATAGTGGAAGGAGAGAAGGCCAAGTGTCCCCATCCAAATATGGCCACCATTTTGTGGGACATGGGTGGGAGAAAATGGAGGCCAACAGACTCCCAAAAAACCCTCTTCCATTTGCAGCCTTATAAAGAAGTCTCTTAGTGCTGGAGAAGCTTCTGAACACTGCCAAAAATGGCACCCTCTTTCAGAATCATGCCATGCAGATGGGCAAATGGAGGCTGCAGGAGTCAAACAAAAGTCTTCATTTTGCTTCAGAAGCAGGTGGTCTTCTTCTCTGTATGAACTAGAACTGAGGGAGACCATCAAACACACCAAGTGCAGATATACAGGGGCCAACATGAGGAGGGAAGAGCAGTGCTGAATGAGCCACACCGGTTCAGGGGGAAATTCGATGGGGACTCAGATCAGCTGGCTCTATGCCTTGACTTGGCCAGGTTCCACCTAAAGAACTGCAGACACCTCTACCTATCCCAAAGAGCTATGGTGAATACCATTGCAGAGGGGCTAGAGGGAGAAGCAAGGGAACAGCTAGCAGCCCTCCACAAGAGGAAAGTCCATCCATCTGCAAGATATCAATGACTTCCTACAAGAGCTAGAAGCCAGATTTGAGGAGGAGGAGGAGGATCTGTAATGGAAGATGAGCTCAGAAACCTAAAGCAGAGAGAGCCACCCATTAAGGAATACATCCATGAGTTCAGAAGAGTCATGGGGAATAGCACTCCTTTGCTGGAGTGCTTTTAGTTTATTTTTTCAAGAACAAGCCTGGGCGAGCAAATTGCCACAGTAACCACCTATCGTCACACCACGAAACAACTCTCTGAGTGTTTCTGAGTAGCCATAAAAGTTGACAGTGGATTGCATGTGAACGACATGAGAAAGCAATTGGACACCAAAGAGAGAAGTCAACCAGACAAGAGACCATTCAGTCGATGGGAGGCTACAGCACCACAGCTGGCCCTGAGACCAACTTTCCCATGAAGCCAGCTGAAATGCTACAGATGTGGAGGGATAGGCCACATTGCATCAGCATGCACGATCCTAGCCCCAAAACTGAAGCCAGAGCCACCACCCAGGGCATGACTGGAATGAGACCCAGGCATGCTGCCAATATGTCCTGAAAAGCTCTCCAGGCTGTAGAGGTCCCTGCCTACCCAGCCAACGGGTGGAAGCCAGAACTCCAGCCAATGATAACCAATCACCGAATCCATATGACAACGAGGATGAATGTGAAAATGACCCAATGGTGAGTGAACCAGTCCACCCTTTCATTTTCCCAATACACATCACAGCCCCAAAAACAGGAACCCAGGGGATTTTCAAGTCCTAATAGACTGAGGTTGCACCAGATGCTTGAACAACCTAACCACAGTCCTGAAACTGGGGATTAGAGCAAAGAGACTGTCTCACCCAATCAGATTTGAACAGATTGATTGGCCCCTATTGGGGGAGAGGTATGTCATCCACCTGACTAAACCAGTGAAGCTAGAGCTAGAGAATCACTGGGAAGCAATTCAATTTGTAACAACCTCCAAATGACAGGCACAGTCATACTGGGGCACTCCTGACTAGACAAGTGGGGCCCGACCATCTGGTGGCAGGGGGGCAACTGGAGGCCACAGACAGCAAGAGGACCCCAATCCTCTCCACACCAGCAAATAGAAGCACCACCCATGCAGAAAACCCTCCCAGGGGCCCCACTAGAGCAACTGGCAACTACCTCTGACAAAGTTGGAATAACCGAACAGAGACCAAACAGATCCCCAAAGAATATCAGGACTTCATGGAAGTATTCAGTGAGGCCAAGTGCGATATCCCCCCCACCACCACCACAGGATGGACTGTGCCATCATGTCCCCTGGGCTAAACTATGCAAACTGTATGCCATGACATCTGGGAAATGCAAAAAATGCACAAGTACATAGACAAAAACCTAGCAAGGGGTTTCATCAAGCCAGCCAAGCTGAAGGTCACAGCCCAGTCCTACTCAAAGAACAAAAAGATGGAACTATGAGATTGTGCATTGATTTTAGGGCAATAAACTGAGTGTGTGTACACAACCTATACTCCCTCCCTCTTGTGAAGGATATGCTGTCTCCCCTAGCTAAATTAGAATTCAGAAAAGCATACTACCAAATCTGCATCAGGGAGGGAGATGAATGGAAAACAGCATTCAATTGCCCCCTAGGGAGCTTCCAATTCAAAGTAATCACTTTTGGACTTCAGGGTGGCCAAGTGGTCTTCATGCAATTAATAAATGAGATACTGCACGAGCACCTCTATAAGGGGCTCCTTGTCTACTTGAATGACATCCTCATCTACACTGAGACCATGAAGGACCACATATCCCTAGTCTGCCATCTGGTGGCAAACCTGTAAGTCAAGCTTTCAAAATGCAAATTTCACTGCTCATGGCTAGACTACCTGAGCTACCGAGTGTCAAATGAGGCCATAGAGATGGACCCATCCAAAGTACAAGCTATCCTAAGCTGGAAACTCCCTCACACCCGCAGACAGCTACAAAGCTTCCTAGGATTTCTACAGGCAATTCATCCCCTCCTTTGCAATGATTGCCAAGCCCATGACAGACCTCCTACAGTGGGACCTAACCTGCCAAAAGACATTTGAAACATTAAAAGAAATGTTTGCAAAGGAACCAGTGCTAAAACATTCTGACCCTGAACAACCCTTCATTATCCAAGCAGATGCCAGCAACGTGGCAGTGAGAGCACTGCTACTCCAAAGAACTCCAAGGAAAACTACAGCTCTGCACCTACCCCTCTGATAAACTCACAGACACAGAGAGAGGGTGCACAGGGTTGCAAAGGAAAAAGAGGCCTTTGTGGTAAGATGGGCACTGCTCACCTGGTGCCACCTGTTGGAAGGAGGGAAGAAACCATTCAAAGTCTGGACTGACCACAAAAATCTGGAGGCCCTTAGGACTCTGAGAAAACTATCACCCCAACAAGTCCGCTGAGCTTAATACTTCAACTGGTTCAATTTCATGCTAAAACACATCCAAGGGGGGAGGAATTTCCTAGTTGACGCCCTCAAAATTCAGGTGCATGACAACCAACATGTATTTACAATGGTTGCAACATCCCGGGGTCAAGTGTTCAACATTTTTCTTGTGGTTATAAGTCAAGGACTACCTGTAGCCCAAATTGAGTCTCCTACTGAATATTGCTACTTTTTAAAGCACACATTCTTTGTCTCTCTTTCTTTCACATACATGTACACACACATATGTACAGATGCACAACTTCCTATTCATGCAGTTGTCCTAGCTGGAAGGGGCAAGGTGAGACATGTTAGTTCACAGACATCATGGTGTCATCATCAAAATTACATGATTGAGGTGAACTCTATCATTCCTTTCCTTAGTGCAGTTAGATCATGATGGGTTGTATCATTCTATTAGGAGCTGAGCTCACCTCAAAAGATACTTTATTTTAGGGCCAAGTAAAAACAAGAAAATAATTATAGACTGCTGAAAAACCCATTGTTAGGTGTTTCTGTCCTTCACCAAAGAAAAATGGATCCCCAGGCTTTCTCCGTCAGTTCCAGAGAAACCATGTCTATTCATTTTTCCTTTGACACAACTAGCTTTATTCAATGCATTTATTTTAAAGACTATATTCTAAAGTTTCTTTTGACACTTGTTCACCTCTTTTAATATTTTCTTTCTATGTCTTAAATTATAGGGCTGTGTTCAGGGCCTATTCTTGTTTCTTGTTGGACATATTTAAGCCAAAGAGTGGAATTTTAAAAAAACAAAACCTCTTTTAAATAACTATAGAGATGTACCTAGAAAATTGTTCCATCCTGGGTTGCTGCAAACACTCAGTTCATGCCACTCATCTGAAAAAGTTAAAAACAAGGCTGGAACTTCTGTGGATTTTTCTTCTTCATGCTGGCAGATTTAAAGTTACATAAATATTCTCTGGTTTTCATTCTGGAACTCTGGAATGTACTTATCTCGAAGGACTAGGAAACTGAAGGCAAAGCCACCTGCTGCTTTAAGGCAGCCACTCTAATCTGTGCAGTAAAAAAAGCTCCCTCTTAGAAGAAAGAGATTTACTTGAGTTCCCCCCCCCCCGCACTCTCTATGGCACACGTCAAATGTTCACTATTAAGAAAAAAACATAAAAGAGTCTCTTACTTTTGCAAGATAAAGTTACGCAAAGAGATTTAGGACAAAGAACTAAAGTAGCAAAGATTATGCCCCACTGAAACAAGAGGATGATTTCTTTAACCATACTTGAACTGGACAAGATTTTTTTTTCCCCAATAGCAAATGCTCTACTATTTCCCCTCTGTCCTTTCCTCACCTTCCTTATCCCTGAAAGTAAATTTTCTAGGCATCATACGTTTTATATATGCTTTATCATTGGGTGGAGGGCATTGAACAGCTGATCTTCAACCAATGTGTGGTCCAATAAAGTTTTGTGATCTTTTCACTGCCTTTTCTCTCCTCTGCTCCTCTTCTTCACTGTTTTGCCTCTATTCTTCCCTCTTTTTTTGCCAGAAGTACCAGAAGGATTATCTCACCAAAGAGGGGATGGACCTATTTTATATACCCCAGAGAGGAAGACCAGAACCAGTCAATGAATCCTTCAAGGAAAGAAGTTAAAGTTGGACATAAGGAAAAACTTCCTGTCTACACAATCTGACAGATTCTCCTTCACTACAGATGAAGCTTGGATCAGTGATGGGATTCAATTTTTTTTACTGTGGTTCTGTGGGCATGGTGTGGCTAGGTGGGCGTGGCTTGGTGGGCATGGCAGGGGAAGGATACTGCAAAATCCCCTTTTCTTCCTGATCAGCAAGTATATATGAGGTGGACCAATCAGAGGTGGTATTTACTGGTTCTCTGAACTAATCAAAATTTCCACTATTGGTTCTCCAGAACTGGTCAGAACCTGCTGAATCCCACCTCTGACCTGGATGATAAGATATGGGAGATGTTTTAGTAGATGCTGTGCTCAGTAGAAAGGTGGACCAGATGAATTCTAAGGTCCATTCAAGCTTCATGACTCTCTTACCATCATTGACAGAGATACTGTGATTAACAACTGAGGTGTCCTTCAAAGAGATATTCCAGCATCCATGGCTGGAGTGATTGGGGGCCTTTCTACCCACCAAACTTCACAATGGGAATAAAGAAGCAGGAACTTTGCAGCAGTCAAGACTCATAGCGCAAACTCAGGAGGTTTCTTTTTAACTTTTTAATTCGGTTTTTAGGAGGTTCCAGGGAAGAGGGAGGGGATAGTCAGGTGGGGGGACGCCAAATTATAAGGCCGGCCGGCGGAATTAGAGAAATGGAGGAGGGGGAAGGGGGGGTCGTTTCCACTGAGGTATTCTCCATCAATTCGGTCTTGGGGAGGGGCAGGAGCGGTGGGAGACGGGATGGACATCGGTTGGAGGAATGTGGCCGCTGGTTACAGGCAGTCACGCACTCCGACCTCCCATGCTCCCATCGCAGACTAAGTGGGCAAGAACCACAGACCCGGGGCCCTAGGCTGATGCTATGCAACGCCAGGTCCGTGGTACAAAAAGCCCCCCTCATTCATGACCTTGTGTCAGAGGGGGACCCGGACCTGGTAGGTATTACGGAAACCTGGTTGGGCCACGAGGGAGGACTTCCCCTCGTAGAAATGTGCCCACCAGGATACCGAGCCTTCCATCAGCCTAGGGCCCTAGGGAGAGGTGGGGGGTGGCGATTATGGTTAGGGAAGGTCTTGAGCCAAAGGAGACCACGATCCTTCAGACGACTGGGTGCGAGTCCCTCCTTGTGAAGTGGGGCCTAGGGAGGCAGTTGGGCATGTTAGTTGTATACCTGGCTCCTCGCTATACAACAACAGCCCTGCCCGAGCTCCTAGAGGTGATAGCCGAGGCGGCGGTTGAGACCCCCAGACTGTTAGTCATGGGGGACTTTAACCTGCCGTCAGCAGGCGAAACCTCTGGGGTAGCTCGGGAGTTCATGGCTTCCATGACAGCCATGGACCTGACCCAAGTAGTTGTAGGCCCTACCCACGAGGGCGGACACACCCTGGATCTAATCTTCATCTCGGGACAGTGGAATAGTGATCTGGGAATAGGGGATCTAGTCATCACACCCCTGTCATGGACAGATCACGCTCTCCTTCGGCTCGACTTTCCGATCGCCGCACGTCACTGCGGGGAGGCGGAACCGGACATTCCTATATGGTTCCGCCCCAGGCTCCTGATGGACCCGATAAGGTTTCAAAGGAAGCTTGGGCCAATTCCTGTGGACTTGCCCCGCGACTCGACTGAGGACCTAGCGGCCGCATGGTTAAGTGCAGCCACGGGGGCCTTGGACCAAGTCACGCCCTTGCGGCCTCTCTTGCGGCGACGAACCACCTGGGCTCCTTGGTTTACCAAGGGGCTTAGGGAGATGAAGCACCACAAGAGAGCAGATGGAGATCTTCTCACTCCAAAGCCGACCGAACACTAGTGAGAGACCATATTAGGACTTACTTAGTGGCGATAAGAGTGGCCAAACGTGAGTATTGTGCCACTCTTATTGCATCCGCAGATAACCGCCCTGCCGCCCTGTTTGGGGTGACCCGCTCCCTCCTTCAACAGAGGCCGTGGGAAGCCCCTTTGCAGGGTCGAGCAGAGGAATTTGGGATTTATCTGCAGGAGAAAATCACTCGGATTCGGAACGAGCTACCCTCCATCGACAGTGGTCCAGTCGAGCGGGCCGAGGCTGTTCTTGTGACACCATCTTGGGAGGAGTTTGATTTTGTTACCACCGAGGATATGGACAAGTTGTCAAAGAGACTTAGGGCTACCACATGTTTATTGGACCCGTGTCCCTCCTGGCTTGTACTGGCATCCTGGGAGACGAGGCTGGCTCCAGGGCATTGTCAATGCATCTTTGAGTGAGGGGTCCTTGCCTGCCGTCTTGAAAGGGGCGGTAGTGAGGCCCCTCCTCAAGAAGCCGTCCCTGGATCCAGCATTATTAGAGAACTATCGTCCCGTCTCCAACCTCCACTTTTTAGTGAAGGTTGTTGAGAGTGTGGTGGCTCAACAGTTTCCGCGACACTTGGAGGAAGTTGATTATCTAGACCCATGCCAGTCCGGCTTCAGACCCGGGCACAGCACCGAGATGGCATTGGTCGCGTTGGTTGATGATCTCTGGAGGGCGCGGGATAGAGGATATTGTTCTATCCTAGTCCTATTAGACCTCTCAGCGGCTTTTGATACCATCGACCATGGTATCCTATTGCGCCGACTGGGGGGGGGGATTGGGGCTGGGAGGCACCATTTTGCGGTGGTTCTCATCCTACCTCTCTGGTCAGTCGCAATATGTGTTGGCAGGGGGGCAGAGGTCGGCCTCGAGGCCCCTCATATGTGGGGTTCCTCAGGGGTCGGTCCTCTCGCCCCTACTGTTCAACACATATATGAAGCCGCTGGGTGAGATCATCCGTGGTTTTGGGGTGGGATATCATCTGTATGCTGATGATACTCAGTTGTACATATCCACCCCAGACCACCCCGACGATGCCGTCGAGGTTATGTCCCGGTGCTTGGAGGCCGTACGGATCTGGATGGGTGGTAACAAACTCAAGCTCAACCCGTCCAATACTGAGTGGCTGTGGCTTCCAGCGCCCCGGTACAGCCAGATTATTCCAACTCTGGCCATTGGGGGCGAAACACCGGCCCCTATGGAGAGGGCGCGCAATTTGGGTGTCCTCCTGGATTCCCGGCTGTCTATGGAAGATCATGTGGCAGCCGTGGCCAGGGGGGCATTTCATCAGGTACGCCTGATGCGCCAATTGCGCCCCTTACTGGACCGGGGTGCCTTACACACAGTCACTCAAGCACTCGTCACCTCTCGACTCGACTACTGTAATGCTCTCTACATGGGGCTCCCCTTGAGGTGCACCCGAAAGCTGCAGCTAGTCCAGAACGCAGCCGCGCGGGTGATTACGGGAGCGCCTAGACACTCCCACATAACACCTATCCTGCGCGAGCTGCACTGGCTTCCTGTGGTCTTTCAGGTGCGCTTCAAGGTTTTAACGACTATCTTTAAAGCGCTCCATGGCTCGGGGCCTAGTTATATGCAAGACCGCCTCCTGCCCCATACATCCCTCAGACCGATACGCTCCCACAGAGAGGGCCTCCTCAGGGTGCCGTCGGCTGGACAATGCCATCTGGCGACACCCGGGGGAAGAGCCTTCCCTGTGGTGGGGCCAGCCCTCTGGAACGACTTATCCCCTTTACTCCGCACCATCTCCAACCTCCGCCTCTTCCGCAAGTGTCTGAAAACACATCTATTCCATCTAGCCAGCCTAGCGTAACCTCCATTACTGACTATTAGACAGTTTTAAATTTGGGATTTTTAATTCGGTTTTTAGCGCAGGGTTTCATTAGAATACGTTTTTTAAATTTTATATGTTTTGTATGTATTTTAACATTCCCTGTGCGCCGCCCTGGGTCCGTTGGAGAAGGGCGGGGTATAAATTTAATAAAATAAAAAATAAATAAATAGCTAAACGTTTGGAGCTTCCTGGAAAGCTCAGATGACAGTCATGTGGAATAAAGGCCTCTTCCAAGAAGCGCTAGTCGAGGAAACCTCTCAAATAAATGTTGCACCTCCATTATGTGCAGCAGCCTCCAACAATGCAGCTGAAGTACTTGAGGATCCATTTGCTGTGGTGAAAGGGCACTTCTAGGTCAGTTGAATAAGAAACACATTAAATCCCTAAATGTCTTCTGAACTCTCCATTGTCTGCCTGCCCTCAATTCTTTTCAGCCATTTCCCACTCAGAGCCTTGGGAAAGGTTTTCTTTGGAGAAAGAGTTTAATGGAGGATTTTGTCCTTCTCTCACCATAGACCTCAGTCCCCTTCTTCTGATGATCTTCCATAACCCTATTAAACTTTATTTACAAAAGTATCCAAAGGGTCAAAACTGGGGTCCTTCGTCCATCCTTCTGGTCTCTCTCTCTCTCTCTCTCTCTCTCTCTCTCTCTCTCTCTCTCTCTCTCTCTCTCTCTCTCTCTCTCTCTCCGAACTAGAGAAAGGAAACTCAGCTGACAGCAGTCTCTCAAAATATATACAGGTAGTCCTTGATTTGTGACTGCAATTGAGCCCAACATTTTTGTTGCTGAGCAAGATAGTTGTGAAGTGAATTTTGCCATATTTTATTACCTTTCTTGCTGGAGTTATTAAGTGAATCGCTGCAATTACGTTGGTCAGATGGTTGTTAAGTGAATCTGGCTTCATTGATTTTGTTTTTGATTGTCAGAAGGAGGCCAAAGGGGATCAAGTGACCCTGGGACAACCATCCCTAATTGCTGCCGGTTGCCAGGTGCCTGGACATTGGTCCCAGGGCCATGGGGATGCTGCAACAGTCACAAGTGTAAAACACAGCCATAGGTCACTTTTAGTGTTATTATAACATCAAACGGTCACTAAATGCACTTTTGTATGTCAAGGATTACCTGTGTTTGGATGATGCAAAAGAAGGATATTAGCTCTAGTCTGAATTCTGAAATATTTTTTACTAGCTGTATCCAGCCACGCGTTGCTGTGGCCCAGTCTGGTTAAATGGCCAACCAATCAGTGTGTAGATCTACACCTGCACACACAAACACGTACACACAACCACTGTATAACCCCCAACCAACTACCTGCTGTATTTCTCCCTCTCTCCTTCTACCTACCTACCTACTGTATTTTTCCCTCTTTCTCTCTATCCCTCTACCTACCTACCTACCTACCTACTGTATTTCTCCCTCTCTATCTATCCCTCTACCTACCTATCTACCTACTGTATTTCTTCCTCTCTCTCTCTCTCTATTCCTCTATGGGCCACCTGGGAGTGTGCTATCCTCTGCACCTTGTTTTGGGCCTAGCAGGTCTCCATACAGTTTGGAATGTTTGAGGCTTATTTGGTTGCTGAGGAAATGTTGGAATGGACCGTTGAAAATGTGAGGGGTGTGTGCATGAAGCATCATAAGAAGCAGCCGGGTGGGAGGAGCTATAGGGAGGTGAAAACCTGAGAAGTGCGTACCTTTTACGTTTGTGCTGCTTGCACATGACACATGTGTGCCAGCCACACAAAATGTATGTATGATTGCTACTCCCTTTCTTAGCAACATTGTGTGAAAAATTGGTGGCGATCAGTGCAGTACTTTCTGAGATTAGCGATTTTGCACAAACTATTTTACATTTTTATTTATATAGACGTAGAAACACTAATCTGCCCTCTCCAACAGAAGTTTGAGGACTATTCTCCTACCATCCATTTCACCTTTATTTATTTTTATTTTTTATTTTTGACTGCTCTAGTGTCTATGGAGATTATCACGGTTGTCCTAAAGGTGCTTTCTCAAGAGGCAACTGAGCTTTTTGGTTTTTATTTGAAGGCTTCTCCCCCAAGAAGCTTCTTCAGCTCTGACTGGATGGTGGGGAGAGTGGATAAGGCCACTGGGAGGTGTCCTCACGATCCCCCGTGTACTGCAGGTGTGTGTTTGACCCGGAGGACACAGACAAACCTCCAAGTGGCTTCAACGACCCTCTAAAAGGATGCAAATGACCAGCTGTCTGCAAGGAGCATCAATCCTTCCATTCCCCACCATTCAATCCAGTGGTGGTTTTCTGCAGGTTCGCACCTACTCGCGAGAGCTGGATGGTGAAATTTAGAGAGCCGGTGAGAGGAGGTTCCACCAGACTACCCAAAAGTAAGTCTGCCCCACCGCTGCTGGTGACCCAACAAGAAGGAAAGGAAAGGAAAGGAAAGGAAGAAAGGAAAGGAATAAAAAAAGAAAGAGAAAGAATTTATTATCACAATTGAGCCCAAAATTTTGGTTGCTAAGCAAGAGCATTGTTAAATGAGTTTCACCACATTTTACAAGTTGGCCACTCCCACCCAGTCACATCACTGCCAAGCCATGCCCACAAAATAGGCCACACCTACAGAGTAGGTTCTAAAAAAAATTGAAACCCACCACTGATCCAGTCAGAGCTGGAAAAGCTTCTTGGATGAGAAGTGAAACGTCTTCAAAATAAAAACAGAAAGTCCAATTGCCTCTTGAAAAACCTTTGGGACTCCTTTAGTGTTTCCCTGATATGCAAACTCCAGCTAACTTGAAGGGGAGAGCAGAGAGCAGCTGGAAGCACCACAACTCCCTCTGTTTTGAAGTCATGACAGTTATACGCCAACCTCATTATTGTTTACATCTTCTCCTGCATCTTGCTATTAACTTTCTTTTCCTTTGCATGAATGGCTGCCCTTGAATCCTATTCGCCTTCCTCTTAAAGCAGAAGCCTATTAGCGGTGACCCTCAACTTTTGTGCATCTATGGCTGTTCTGATAATTAATATCTCATATTTACCACCCCCCTCATTTTTTTATTAGATCTTTTGGATTGCTAGGATGGCTTGATGAGTGGTTTTAGCCTTGATCTGGTGTGCTGATGGTGTGGCTGCCACACAGCGAAAGCAGAACAAAATGGAAGGAGTTACAAACAATTCTTTCTACTGAAAATGTGGTTTTAAAGAGGAAAAATCAGAGAGATTTATAGATGTGGCATTACTATTATAGTTATTGTGGTTGCAAAAAGTAATATAATGGTTGAGAGGAGTTGCTGTTTAATTCAGTCTCATTAAAAGTTTAGGAATATTAGAATCATAGGGCTGGAAGGGACCTCAGAGGTCTTCTAATCCAATCCCCTATGCTCAAGCTAGGAGATCTTATACCATCCCAGTCAAATAGTTGTCCAGTCTACTTTTGAAAAATCTCCATTGAAAACCTCTATTTTAGCTGGAAAGTCTGATGTAGGGTATTCCAATTATTTTTGTTGTGAACCAAATCAGAGCAGAAATGAGAAATACTAATTGTTTTCTTGGTAGCAATAGAAAATTGATTTGTCACTGCTTTGTCCTTGCTTTTGTTGTTATATCCCATCATATTTCTGGAGTACCTTCCTGGTTTCTTACCCAACGACTAACTACGTCTAATTCTGCTTAGCTTTCAAGTGTGGCATTGTACAACTTCTTCAAATTGGCTTGGTGGAGCAGATAGGACCTTGCTTCTAGGACCATTTCATTTCTTTCCATTGCTTAATCCTGAAAGCATCATCTGGTACTGCCAGCAAGGGGAGACCATGTCATCCAGAGCTTCTTTGGAGATGCTGAAGGCACCAGAGCAATCTTGTATGGCACATCACTACATGCTTTGAAATGACCAAGCAATTTTTTCCCTGTAATGCAAAGTGTTCATCGAGCCGAAGGCTTTTCAATGGACAGTTTTCTTTACACTGAGTTTTTTTGTGGGTTCAGACCAATATCTGAAGAGAATAGTTGAAGCCAAATTACACCATGCAATGTTATCCTTTCTCATGCCTCCTGCTGTTGGCTCCCTTAGGCTTATTCACGGACCCAGCCAACAGAAAATGATGTTGTTAGTGAAGGAGGAACAGGAACCTTTTGAATTGATGGTGGAGATTGAGGTGGAGCATCCTAGATGTGATTTGTTAGTGAGGGATGCCAACTGAAGATAACAACTCTCTCGATTCCTGGAGAGCAAATGAAAAAACAGCTGTTTATCTTTTTTTACAAACTCAACCAAGTTTGACTGTCCTCTGCTACAAGAGCATCTCAGAAGGAGGGCAAAGTAGGAGGAATCACGAGAACCCAGCACTTCCCTCCTTTTCAGAGGGTTTATGGTCAAACATGTGGCTCACTAGTGACTTTGTGTCAGCCTCTGCTTCACTTACTTGCTTTTGGCTGCCATGTAAACAGGAAGGGTGGGGCATGGTATTTGGGATGGGAATAATTGGTACAGGAGTGATAGTTAAAAAGAGAGTTTTCTCACCATCGTCTGCGCATGCTGATGGCCAATGTTTGGACTTGGTCAAGGCCAGTCGTCTTGCCTAACAACCTGATGATGCTTCTTGGAGATGCAACCCACATGACACCTAAGGGACTTGCAGATTGGGCAATGGGATGGGAGTTGTTGGGGAGAGAGTGTTGGGCAATTGTTTGCAGGCGATGGGCGGCCTGCGTGGCCTGGTGCGGCCTGGGGGCCCGATGGAAGCGGCGGCCCCGAAGATCGGCCGATGGAACCGGCGGCGGCGAGTGGCGTGCGACGGGCCACGACGGGAGGCTTGGAGCGGCCTGGAGCAGCCTGCGCGGCCTGGTGCGGCGTGCCCCAGCGGCCGGAACGGTCCGGGTGTGGACATTGCCCGGCGAGGTCCGGCGGGACCGCACTGCCCGGAGGATCGGTGAGGAGGAAGATCGGTGGAGAGTGGCAGGGAGTAGCGGAGGGGCGCGGGATAGCCCAGGCGTGGGAGCGGACTAGGCACCGGTCGGAAAGGAAGTAGGCCGGGTTGCCAGGGTGGCGAAGGGGCACCCGGCCCGTTCGATCTTCTTCTGACCGGGTGATTGCCATCTGACCATGTGAGTTCCATCTGACCATGAGAGCGCCATTGGACCATATGCTTTGTGTGATTTTCATCTGACTGAGGGATTTCCATCTGACTGACTGTGATTTCCATCTGACTGTGATTTCCATCTGACTGTCTGTGTGATTTCCATCTGACAGTGATTTCCATCTGACTGACTATGTGTTTTCCATCTGACCATGATGACTATCTGACCAGGATCTAGAAAGCCAAGGAGTGGAGCAGTCCGCTTGGTGTACCAACAAACTATGCGGCATCTATGCAGTCCAGGAGAGAGTTGGTTGATATGCTGGAAGATGGGGGTTGAGAGAGACTGAACCAGAGAACCAGAGACTGAGATATAGACTCAATGGAGGGCTTTGGACTACTCTCCCTCCATGCAGACAATTTAGTTCAAATTACGAACTATGCTGATTTAGTCCATCCCTACTCCCCCCCTCCCCCCCCCCCCGGCTGGATAGATCTCTCCTGTCCCTTGGGCATTGTAACATCTTTTTAACACCTTTCCCTTAATAGTCCGTTCTATATTGTATCCATCTTAATCTGATTTGCTATTTTAACATCTTAGGCAGCTCTCCTTGTGAACAAATGAGGCCTATAGAATGCCACTGTACTCAAGGTTAGACCTCCTCTGTCTGCGGGAGGTTCCTCTCTCGCAGGCCTGGCCCCCCAGTCTAACACGGGCCCACCTCGAGGAAGGATTGATTGATCAAGAGAGGTGGGCGAAGCGCAAATTAAGGGGCTTTTTATTAAAAAAATTAATTCGGCTTTTAGGGGGTTCCAGGGAGGAGGGGAGGGTTAGTCCAGCTAGGGGGTGGAATAGAGCTAGGCCGGCCGGCGGAAGAGAAGAAACGGAGGAAGGGGGGGTCGTTTCCACTGAGGTTTCAACCATTAGTTCGGTTCTGGGGAGGGACAGGGGCGGTGGGAGACGGTTGGGGTCGGAGGACCGAGGCTACTGGTTACAGGCAGTCACGTGCTCCGACTCCCCGTGCTCCCATCGCAGACTAGGTGGGCAAGGACCACAGAGCCGGGGCCCTAGGCTGATGTTATGCAATGCCAGGTCCGTGGTGAACAAAGCCCCCCTCATTCGTGACCTTGTGTCAGAGGGGGACCCGGACCAGGTGGGTATAACGGAAACCTGGCTGGGCCTCGAGGGGAGTTTACCCCTCGTGGAAAACTGCCCGCCAGGCTACCGAGCCTTCCATCAGCCGAGGGCCCTGGGAAGGGGTGGGGGGGTGGCGATTATGATTAGGGAAGGTCTTCAGCCGAAGGAGACCACTGTCTCTCAGACGACCGGGTGTGAGTCCCTCCTTGTGAAGTGGGGCCTAGGGAGGCAGTTGGGCATGTTAGTTGTATACCTGGCTCCTCGCTATGCAACAACAGCCCTGCCCGAGCTCCTAGAGGTGATAGCCGAGGAGGCGATTGAGATCCCCAGACTTTTGGTCATGGGGGACTTTAACCTGCCGTCAGTAGGCGAGACCTCTGGAGTAGCTCGGGAGTTCATGGCTTCCATGACAGCCATGGACCTGACCCAGATAGTTTCAGGCCCTACTCACGAGGGTGGACACACCCTGGATCTCATCTTCGTCTCAGGACAGTGGAGTAGTGATCTGGGAATAGGGGATCTAGTCATTACACCCATGTCATGGACAGATCACGCTCTCCTTCGGCTGGACTTTCCAATCGCCGCACCCCACCGCGGGGAGGCGGAGCCGAATATTCTTATATGGTTCCGCCCTAGGCTCCTGATGGACCCAGTAAGGTTCCAGAGGGAGCTTGGGCCAATGCCTGTGCACTTGCCCCATGACTCGACTGAGGACCTGGTGGCCGCATGGTTAAGCGCGGCCACTGGGGCCTTGGACCGAGTCGCGCCCTTGCGGCCTCTCTTGCGGCGATGAGTCACCCAGGGTCCTTGGTTTACCGAGGAGCTGAGGGAGATGAAACGCCACAAGAGACGCCTAGAGAGCAGATGGAGAGCCTCTCGCTCCGAAGCCGACAGAACACTAGTGAGAATCCATATTAGGACTTACTTAGTGGCGTTAAGAGTGGCCAAACGTGAGTATTGTGCCACTCTTATTGCATCCACAGATAACCGCCCTGCCGCCCTGTTTGGGGTGACTCGCTCCCTCCTTCACCAGAGGCGCGGGAAGCCCCTCTGCAGGGACGAGCAGAGGAATTTGGGACTTATCTGCAGGATAAAATCACTTGGATTCGGAATGAGTTACCCTCCATTGAGAGTGGTCCAGTCGGATTGTCCGAGGTTGGTCTTGAGGCTCCATTCTGGGAGGAGTTTGACTTTGTTACTACCGAGGATATGGACAGGTTGTCAAAGAGACTTAAGGCTACCACATGTTTATTGGACCCGTGTCCCTCCTGGCTTGTACTGGCATCCTGGGAGACGACACGAGGCTGGCTCCAGGGCATTGTCAATGCATCTTTGAGTGAAGGGTCCTTGCCTGCCGTCTTGAAAGGGGTGGTAGTGAGGCCCCTCCTCAAGAAGCCATCCCTGGATCCAGCATTATTGGAGAACTTTCGTCCTGTCTCCAACCTTCACTTTCTAGCGAAGGTTGTCAAGAGTGTGGTGGCCCAACCGTTTCCGCGACACCAGAAGGAAATTGATTATCTAGACACGTGCCAGTCCGGCTTCCGACCCGGTCACAGCACTGAGACGGCATTGGTCGCGTTGGTTGATGATCTCTGGAGGGCGCGGGATAGAGGACATTCCTCTATCCTAGTCCTGTTAGACCTCTCAGCGGCTTTTGATACCATCGACCATGGTATCCTATTGCACCGACTGGGGGGGTTGGGGCTGGGAGGCACCGTTTTGCGGTGGTTCTCATCCTACCTCTCTGGTCAGTCGCAATATGTGTTGGCAGGGGGGCAGAGGTCAGTCTCGAGGCATCTCATTTGCGGGGTTCCTCAGGGGTCGGTCCTCTCGCCCCTCCTATTCAACACATATATGAAGCCGCTGGGTGAGATCATCCGTGGTTTTGGGGTGGGATATCATCTGTACGCTGATGATACTCAGTTGTACATATCCACCCCAGACCACCCCAACGATGCCGTTGAGGTGATGTCCCGGTGCTTGGAAGCTGTACGGATCTGGATGGGTAGTAACAAACTCAAGCTCAACCCGTCCAAGACTGAGTGGCTGTGGTTACCGGCACCCCGGTTCAGCCAGATTACTCCATCTGTGGCCATTGGGGGTGAAACACCGGCCCCCGTGGAGAGGGCGCGCAATTTGGGTGTCCTCCTGGATTCCCGGCTGTCCATGGAAGACCATGTGGCGGCCGTGGCCAGGGGGGCGTTTCATCAGGTTCGCCTGATGTGCCAATTGCGCCCCTTACTGGACCGGGCTGCCCTTCGCACAGTCACTCAGGCCCTCGTGACGTCCCGACTCGACTACTGTAATGCTCTCTATATGGGGCTTCCCTTGAGGTGCACTCGAAAGCTACAGTTAGTGCAGAACGCAGCCGCACGGGTGATTGCGGGAGCCCCTAGATGCTCCCATATAACACCAATCCTGCGCGAGCTGCACTGGCTTCCTGTGGTCTTTCGGGTGCTGTCAGTCTCGCTAGTTCCTGCTTCGCTGCCATGGAAACGGGGAGGGTGGGGGGGCGTTGGGATGAGTGTGTTCTGCTGGTGGACAATGTTGATGGTTCGTGTTATCTCTTGGTTAACGGACCTGCATTCCAGGATGGTGAAGACCTGCCCACCTGATGTTGGAGATGGAAGCATATTGGACAGTGCAAAGGGGGGGTATGGGGATTGGGATGGGCTTAAGCTTAATACTTTCTGTTCGCGCCTAAACTATTCATTCTCAGCTTTACTTGGTCTGTACACTTTTGTTACTTAGTAAAAGGAGCCTTATTCATTTCAAAATAATGTCTAAGCGTGGTCTTTCCTAAGTCAACGAAGAAGCAGGCCTGACATTAAGCTGAGAATCACAAAAAACCCTGACCTGATGTCGGAACCTTCACAAGAGGAGCCTCCGTTGGTGGAGGTCCTGCCTGAACCAATTTTGGGAGCTGAAGCATCGCATCCTCCTGTTCAATCTGAAGAGACCAGGTCAGTGATGGACTGCTTGGCTGGCCTAGATCTAAATCTGCCAGCTGAAGAATCAGTCAAACCAAAACGTTGGTCCGAAGGGGTAGGAATGAGTGGGGTAAACGTCTCCAGGCGTCGACTTTCCCCAAAGAAGGTCATTCCGGAGCTCTTAAGAGAAGAAAGGGAATTAAAAGAAATGGCTCAGGATTTACTCCGCCAGGCAGATGAGAAAAGAATGGCCCTGGAAAAAATCTGGGGGAGGGAGGCGGAACGCAAACAGCCAAAAAGTTCACAGGCAGCTCCTGCCAGGCGAAGCAGGGCTTCAACACCATCCCCCCCTCCTCAGGCCGGCAGGGAATTGCGGAGAGAGGCAGCTTCTGCCAGGCAAAGCAGAAGTTCAACACCCTCCCCCCCCCCTCAGGCCGGAAGAGAAGCCAATCCCATTAACCCCTGCCGACTTGCAAAACTGCCTCCTTTGGGTGTAAAATACGACGGAAGTGCCGACAAACTGGCGTTTTTTCTAATTCACGTCGATAATTTCATGCAGTTTTACGCAGCTGACTTGGACGATGAAATCAAAATCAGAATTGTTTCTATGACCTTAGAAGATCAAGCTTCTAAGTGGCTGGTTTCATTGCATAATTGCCGCTCACCTGCGCTGCGCGATTTCGATCGTTTCATGAATGCTCTTAGAAGGCGTTTTGAAGACCCCCGTGTTGAAAGGAAAGCAAAGATGAAACTAAAAACCTTACAGCAGGGGGGCATGTCTGTTCAGGCTTACACGCAAATTTTTCAGGAGTTATCAGTGTTTATGGTTGGTTATAGTGAACAGGCCCTAATGGACATTTATGTTGAAGGGCTGAATAAAGACATTTATCAAACATGTGTGAACAGATTTCGCCCCGAGACTTTGAATGAATGGATAGATCTAGCTTCAGATGTTGAATTGGATCAAGCCCACTTACAGGATCCAGTCCGTTTGGAGAAAAAACCACAGGAAGATAGCCCCAAATCTCACCCCCCTGCGAAAGATGTACGCATGCAAAGGGGGGAGGGGAGAACAACCCAGCCTCGCTCAGGCAGCTGTTATTGCTGTGGAAAGGAGGGGCACTGGGCAGACAAATGCCGATCAAGACCACCTCCACGCCCTCCTTCTTCCTCGGACCGGAAACATCCTAAGACGCCAATCGCGCGCACCAAACCAGCTATGAGAGGGGTGGAGCCCATCAACCTCTCTGCTGACCAGCCCACCGCTGGCCCTGATGATTGGGAGGCGTCTTCAGACTCTTCTGACGACAATCTGGTGAGTCATCGCTCCGGGCCCCTTTATATTAATTTAAAGCTTTTAGCTCCATCTACTGGCCGTACATGCAATGTGCAGGCTCTCATTGACTCTGGGTGCTCAAAATGTCTCATAAGCCAAGACATCGTGTCTTCGATGGGTTTTCACCTTAAGACCCTGAAAACTCCCATAGCCTTTTGCCAAATGGATGGTTCTGTAGCTGGGGGAACCCCAGCATCTTTTATCACCGAACCAATTCATGTTTCTATAGGCACAGGCCATACTGAGACCATCAACTTTATTGTAACTGCCATTGCCGATAATGCTGTAATTTTGGGGGTCAATTGGCTTCGTAAATGGAATCCTCTGATAAACTGGAAGGAAGGTTGGGTACGCATACCTTTATCTCTCCCGGAACATACCTCTCTTCCGTCAGAGAATGATCAGCCCCCGCAAAATCACCCACCTCCCCTTATTGAATCTGCTGCACCTTTATTGGATTTTCCATCACCTGAAGTCATACCAGGCGAAGAGAAAATTCCCAGGGAATATTGGGACCTAAAGGATGCTTTCAGTGAAAGATCTTGTGATTCCCTCCCTCCTCATAAAGCTACTGACTGTTCAATTGTATTCCTCCCTGGGGTTCAATTGCCCAAACCTCGCATGTACTCCATGACCCCACGGGAGATGGAGGAATTACGTAAATTCATCGATAAAAATCTTCAACGGGGTTTCATTGAACCAGCTAGGCCGCGTGTAGCTGCACCAGTTATGTTTAGGGAGAAAAAAGATGGTACTCTAAGATTAATACAAGACTACTCCTATCTCAACACCATTTGTGAACACAATATCTACCCCCTTCCGCTCATGAAGGACATGCTGGCTCACCTGGCTACCGGTAAGATTTTTACGAAATTGGACTTACGTGAAGCCTATTACAGGGTCAGAATCAAGGAGGGGGACGAATGGAAAACAGCTTTTAACTGCCCGCTAGGATGTTTTCAATTTAAAGTCCTCCTGTTCGGTCTTCAAGGTGCCCCTTCAGTATTTATGCAACTGATAAATGAGGTTCTCCACGAGCACCTTTACAAGGGAGTTATTGTTTACATTGATGACATAATGGTTTACTCACAAACTCACGACGAGCACGTTAAACTGGTACGCTCCGTGTTAAACAAACTGCGTTCCGCAGAACTTTATGCCAAGCTCTCTAAGTGTGAGTTTCACCAGGAACAAATTGACTATTTGGGCTACCGTATCTCTTCTGAGGGAGTTGAAATGGATCCTGCTAAAGTCAAGGCAGTGACGGAGTGGGCCCCTCCCCGTACTCGTAAACAACTACAGAGTTTTTTGGGATTTGCAAATTTTTACCGCCAATTTATTCCGTCATTCGCTGATATTGCCTTACCCATTACAAACCTTCTGAAAACAAAAGGAGAAGGAAAGCCTCGTCCAGGGTCCCCACTTAAATGGACAATGGAATGTCAAGCCGCTTTCGAGAAGCTTAAACGTTTGTTTGCGGCTGAACCTATTCTTAAACACCCCGATGTAAATTCCCCGTTTGTAATTCAGGCGGATGCCAGTGATGTCGCTGTGGGAGCGGTCTTGTTACAACTCAATCAACGTGGCCAACTGCAACCCTGTGCCTACACCTCTCGGAAACTCACTACGTCCGAACGTGGTTGGGCGATTTGGGAGAAAGAGGCTTTTGCTGTTCGGTGGGCTCTCATGACTTGGCGTCATTTCCTTGAAGGTGCCCCCCATCCTTTCGAAGTTTGGACGGACCATAAAAATTTGGAAGCTCTTACCTCCTCTCGGAAATTGTCCCCAAGGCAACTTCGTTGGGCTCACTATTTCCATCGTTTCAATTTCCACCTTAAATATATTCCAGGAGGCAAAAATTTCATGGCTGATGCGCTTTCCAGATTGCCACAGTATGATGTTTCCAAACTCACTATAGTACAACCCATCATGCCCCTCACTTTGCCAGCTTCTCCGGTATCTACTAAGGGCCATGCAACTGTCCAAACTACTCCACCTACTGACCTGATTGCTCGTATTAAGGACGAACTACTTACTGATGATTGGTATTCAGCACATTCTGGTGATTGCACTACCAGAGACGATCTTCCCTGGATTGGCTCGAAGATCTATGTTCCTGCTACATTACGTCCTTTTGTCTTGCAACGCGCACACGACTCACGTTTAGCTGGTCATTTCGGCTTCGTT